>JANHGB010046205.1:13967-44135 GCA_026283785.1 Coracopsis vasa | reverse complement strand
TCCTCTGGACTTGTTCCAACAGTTCCATGTCCTTTTTATGTTGAAGACACCAGAACTGCACACAATACTCCAAGTGAGGTCTCACGAGAGCAGAGTAGAGGGGCAGGATCACCTTCTTATCACACAATATGAAACCATCATCTGCTTATTTGGCAAAGGCAGCATAGTTTTAGTTAGTAAATATTTCTCTACTTTTCTGTATAACAACCTACTATGTCTATTTAGCAAAGCCTCAAAGCTATCAGACAAGGGTTGGTTTGTTTATTTTCCTGTGTGCCCTTCTCTCTCAATTGTCAGACTGCCACTTTCCACCACCTAGAAAGCTCCCCAAGGTTGTTCAAATTTAGTATTTAAAAGTCTTTTCAAACTCATTTAGCTTGATGAACATTTCAGATTTACAAAACTGTACATTAAGTGCAAAACATAAGTCTTTAACAAACAAATAAAGTTATGATCACGCATACACAAAATGAACTGCACTTTAATGAAGTATTTCCTTCTCTTATACTAAGGTATCATACAGATCTCCTTTGTATGGGGTATTTTTGTAGTATTAGATGATGACCTATTGTTTTTAGAAATGGTGAGAATTTTTTGCACTATCAGCATTAAGTTTTAAATACACATCAGACCTTTAAAAAAGTTTTTACAATGCAGTTTTCATCTGAATTATACACACATATATATATTAGACTCCAATTACATTGTGTTACATGACTTCATACTTTATTTAAGACGATATTGCCCCAGAACTTTTAAGGTCATTTTGTTTCCAAGGTGTCAAGCACAGAGAAACAGAAAATGTGGTGTTGATAGTGTCATTCTGTTTCCCCTTTTTGCCATCCTGATCCTTGCTATAAGCAATTATATAATAGCTACATGTTTGTAATAGAACTTATAAATATTTTTAACACTCAAGTAATTTCAGTGTTCCTGCCTGCTTGTTGTCACTACAAAGAATGATTTCAGTTTTGTCATTTGCTTCCAGAAAGTAAACAAACTACCTCTTGCTTTAGCGTTAACCATAAATGACTTTGAAATGTTATCTTTTATCATGCGCTGTAAGAAGAGAAAGCTCAGCTAGAATAATTACAGTTAATTCAAGCAAACAGCATGTATGGACACAAAAGTAACTTTTTCCCACAGCTTTGAGCCATTTAATGTTATATATAGTTCATGCACCTAATAAACTGAATTCCTGCAAATATCAGATCTGTTGAGGTCCACACAGAATGAAACTGGTTTGTTAATACTTGCACTTCAGAAACTGTTCTCCACAGTTCTCAACTGAGCAATGATTATTTCAGTTCTCATTTACCTGAATATCTTTTATATATCTTTTATAATAATATAAATTACATTATTCTGAAAGCTATGGAAAGACAATTCTGCTTCTGAAAGGTCATTAGGAACAAAGAGCAATAGCTCTAAACCATTTTGTAGGCAAGCATCACTTGAGAAAATTGTCAGCCTTTTGCATTTCACCAAACTGCACACTGAGCACGAGTGTTGCCTTCTTTAACAATACTGCTCCAAGTCACCTGCCAAACACTCCCATACAGAGTGACCAATACCAGGACACTATTCAAGAAGGAAGGAACTATCTTCCTCTGTAGCCTTTGATACAAGTATTTGGTGCAGAAACAATTTAATATACAGACCTCATAATTTTTATGTCTTTGACTGTTTTCACAAGCCACAGAAGACACCAATGACTTTTAGCTACAAAATAAGACAGGGAATAGGATGTGAGAAGGTATAGGTATTTTAATGACATGGCACCAGCATCTTTGTATATACTAAAATAGCATATTCACTGCTCTGCATCACCTGCAGTACAGTATCTGCACCAAAATGGGTGCTGCTGCTAACAGCATTAGGATTTCATTTCACCAACGCTGCAGTGGCCATAACACTTCAACAATTCTCTTTTAGAGATGTGCACAAGCTCAAGTCTGAAGTATAACTGGGGACTGGTTACTCATGCTGTTCCTCAAGGGCTGATAGTAGGGACGATACTGTCCAATATCTTTATTAATAACCTGGGAAATGTGAAATAACCTCAGCAAACTAATAGAGGTCAACAAATGGGGAAGTATTCAATACGCTCAAGGGTCCAACACTCATTTACAGGTATCCTGAAAAGCTGGAGAAAGGGGCTGACAGAAACTTTATCCAAACATCCTGACCCCATTTCAGCAAGGTGTTGGACTAGATGACATCATTTCTTTCCGTCTAATTATTTCGTCATTCTAGGTCAAAAGACTACATTTCATCTAAGAGTAGATACTACAGATATAAAGAACTAAATAAACAACATAAAGAACTAAACTAACATTATGGGTATATTTTTTACCCCTCATGGAAGTAGCATGCTTTACAATGAACACAATGAAACCATCCAAAAAGTGATGTAATACAAATACGCATGACATAATCTGTGCCTTAGACAACTGAATGGGAAAACAGACAATATACTGTTTCAGAAAGACTGTGTCCCCAGAAAGATATTGAAAGAAGTTGCTGTATGCAACCAATGCATAAGTAAATTTTGCTGTTACACTGCACATGAAATTTGCACTGCAGATTCAGGAAATTACCCTTCTGTGTAAGATTTACTTTCGTATTATTAGAAATCATGTCCCATTGGAGGAAATTTACTGTCAAAGACAGATGGAGTGATTTGAACTGCTTCCAGATCCTTCAGAGTGGTAAAGAATAATATTTTATAAAAAAGTAAACACTTAAAAATTGCATGACACAACAGCAGAAGAAAGCTACTAGAAGAGTAAGGAGCTACTGAAAAAGAAAATGTCCCACCTTCCAAACAATGAAATGGGATACTTTAAAGCAGCAGGGACCTACCCTTTAATACCTGTATACACACCTGCTTTGTCAGTCAACAGGAACCTACAGATTATCAGAAAAGGTGAATGATGTTAACATTTTAAATGATTGTTCGAAGAGGTCTTAAACATTACAGTGTTACTGAAGGCAATGAACTGCTCTAAAAATCAAACTGCCGTTAGCCAGGTATTTGGCATCAGAGAAAAAGTGATGTTCTAGTAGTAGAAGTGGAGGAAAACAGACAAAAGATACGGTATTTCTACATCTTTTGCAGAGAAGAAAGGAGAGAGGAAAAAGCTTATCTCCTAAAAGAATGTTCTTAGTTTTAGAGATTATGGATTTATAGTTTTACAGATTCTCAAGCTATTCACAATTACCTAGTTGGTTTTCCAACTTCCAGCTAAATACTGCTCTCATTGATTATCTCAAGTAACATCTGCCCAAGTCTGTCTACAACAAGCTCTAAAAGAAGCTTATGATAATCCAAAAATAATTCCGAGATTTAGAAGAGAAAGCCTATTACAATTGAAAACACATCTATATTTTTATATAACATACAAAATTTATTAATTTTAAAAGATATATAAAACATAGAGATTATTATTGCCTTTACCTTCCAGAGATCAGCTGTTCCTTCAACAAGTTTGGCATTTGTTTTACAGTATTTCAGAGCCAGATCCAAACATTCAGTTCCATAATCCAGGTCATAGTCTGTACACTGCAGTCATTAAAAAAGAGTAAATATCCTTAATCAGTTTTAAAGAAATCATACTTTTCAGCAATCACAGATTTTCTTTCATTAATTAAACCTTACATCTCAAGAGTTCTGTCCAGAATCATACATGCAGTATTAGGTAGGTAGGTTCAGGATGGATCAGAAATAAAAATCTTCCAAGAAGCTTATGCCAAGTTCTACCTATCCAGCAAAGTATTACAAAACTAAATCAACACTTTGTAACCACAAATGAATTAGCTTAAGAGATGCAAGTATCCTGCTAAACCTCTAGGTTATTAACTAAATCAATCAGAAGTCACATATATAAAAAAAGTTTGGCAGAGTTGAGGCCTCACCAAAAGAAATCACCAACCTTCTAGTGACAAACTTTTAGAGTATGGGAATAAGTTAAGAAACTGTAGAAGCAAGACTTCAGTGCCTTGGCTGGTTTGGTTTTTTGTAGCATATAAAAAGGATGGTAGCAATTAAGAACCTCTGTATTTCTTTCATGTTTCCCTTTATAATTTTCTTCAGTTATCTTCACACAAAATTGCAAAGTTTGCTGCTGTTCCATGAGCCTTGAAGATTAAACAACAACAAAAACAAAATCAGAAAAAAAAAGAAGTTTGTCCACTTTTTGGTCACCTGTAAAAGGCATTCTTCTCTCAACATGCCCTTCCCAAGTGGTTTGGCTTCCTATAGTTAGTGATTATAAGAATCCTATTAATGGAAAACTGAGTAGGGAACAGAATCTCTGAAGCCAAAACACAGGTAGGTACAAAAGCAGCAACTGGGAGTTTATTGGACAGGATTACCTCAAGATGAATTGACTCAATTTAGGTAAAAAAGTCCTAGTCTTTTTTCATACTGCTGAATTACCAGTCCATCCAGAAACATGGATAACATGTAACAAGGAAGTATAACTTAAGGCCTTTCATAAAACTGATATGATAAGACCACAGGCTAACTAGCCCAGTATCCAGTCTCTAGTAGAAGCTAGGAGTAAATAGTCAAGACTAAGTAAGTAAGAACAAGGCATTAATATCTTCTTACATTCCCAGAATATTTGCTTGGCTTCATATGAAGCTATTCTTCTGGCTTAGGAAATACCTAAACTAAGAAGTCCCCAAAGGACACATCAAACCAGAAGCAACTGCCTTAACAGTCCTCAGTGTATTACAGGAATTCTGAATTCACTCAATTACTTCTTGAACAGCGGTATTTTTTTTAGCACCTGCATCAGGAACCATCTGAGTTATCACTCTTTTCATTACACGCTCTCTTGTTCTGACAGAAAACAGAGTGCAAAACCACCTCCTCAGTCCTTCAATATGCTCCACCACATCTCTTTTCACATCCTTCCACAGGTAAAGAGATCAACATCTATTCAGTCATTTCATGTGTGAAACTTACTTCAAAACTCCAATCAATCATTTTGCCCTCCTTTATATTTATCTACACTTACCTACTGATTTACTATAGCATCCTTCTATAAATCTTCTTAGTTAGCCCACATCTCTACTACACATCTACCCAGAAAAAAATGGAAAAAATGGGTATCTCTACTTCCTGTTCCAAATTACCTATAAGCAAAATGAACTGCACAGGTCTCAGCACAGATATTCACAAAACTCCACTGGGATTTACTGCTATGAAAACTGGTTGTGCTCTTTACTTTGCTTTTTATCTTCTAACAAATAATCTGCTTTGATAAATCCTTACTCTTATCCCAAATCTGTACAGTCTCTTTAAGGAGTCTTTGGTAAAAGCTTCAGGGAAACATCTTATTATGCAAGTTGGCTGTTATCAGCTTCAGCAACCTCAAAAAAGATGCCAGAAAATTCCTTAAAGAACAATAATTAGCTCTGCAATGCATAAGCTTTCCTTTACAAACACTGAAATAACCCTTTCACTGTGTCAAATTTAATCATGTGTCCACAAATTTGTGTTTCAAATAAAGTGTGATAGTCCAGATACTGTGCTCAGTAATTCACAGTCTCCTCCAGGATTCAAGAATTCAGAATTGTCAAGAATACAAAAGTCTAAGTGGGTTAAAAAATATCCAAATAAGAGTGCTGAAATACAGTTTGCCTTTTGAAGAAAATTTTTAGGTTTTATTCTTGTTTTATAATGCATCAGTGAAATTTAAGAATTCCTCAGCATTATACATATAAATTGTATTGTTAACACAGACACATCTTAGGAAAATCAAGTTATCACTTTTATGTTATTTAAAGTAGTAATTTTTGTCATTTTAGTTTTCATGACTGCAATCAAAAAAGAAGAGCCTCATACAGCACACTTAAGAAACGGAATTCAAGCATTATATTGCTCTTCAGAAGTTTTTAAGTATTTGAATAACAAAACTGACACAAGAAGATATACTGACATGAAAGATTTCTTTCAGAATACTATTGAAAACAGGAGGTTCAAAAAAAAGACACTTTGGAATATTTTTAAATTGAACAGAAAATATTTATATTTCTTTAAAAAATCAAGATACCAAAAAGGTCAATAGAAAATATAAAGGAATAGGGAACTCTAGCTCCAAAATATACAAAATGGAGTGATCTCTTTAGTAAAGAGGCCCAAAGATAAATTGGCAATGAAACTAGAAATGGCCTAGTAACTTTCAATTCCAAATATTTATTATGTTTCTGTTTCCTTTTTTTTCTGTTTTAGTTTTAAGGAAGATTTTCTGATAGAACGCAAACTATTTTCTACTAAAGTGAATAATATAGAGACTAAAAAAAACCCATGTATTTTTATTTTGCCTCAGAATGGAAGAGAAAATTTCAGTAAAAGTTACCTGTGAAAAAATTTACTTTGAATTAAAATTAAGCTACATTTTTAAACATATGGGTAAGGAATCATACTAGGCAAGACTAAGCAATTCCAACTTTTTAGCAAGGTATTAATTACAGATAATTAGTAGGGAGTGGAGAAGTTCCATAAACGGGCTAAAGCATCTTGAGGGTATTGCTGGCTTCAAGGGATGAAATATGACACAAAGCAAGTAATAATTAAAAACATATTTCACAAACACTTGTACATCATGACATTTACCACTCTAATTATCTGTAATTGTTTAAACCTAAACACATTGTCACAGTGTACTTTTCTGCAAGTTTGATACAGTGATGTCAGAGCAGAACAATGAAATGGAAGCATCAGCTCAAGACCAGCTTAGTTTATGTATTATTCATACACTAAACAGATCCAGAAGTGAAATTTGAAATCCATATTTAAGGTACAGCATTTCAAAGCTTCTGTATTGCGCTAAGAAATTCAGTTAACAAAGTAAGCATTATCAGGGAGTGCCTATAATGAAAAGTTGTGGCATATCTTTGAGGAAAACTCTTAGCCAAGCAGGCATTCACATCTTAAGCCTTCTGTATGTATTTCATTGTACCTTTAGAGCCAATTTACACTACAACAATCTGTTTAAAACTCTTTTTCCAAAGTCTCTCTTTAACTGAAACACTTTTTAACATAAAGTTTGACAGAATACAGTTAACTGAACTTGACATGCACACATAGCTTTGTGAAACAATAGACACAGTTTAAGTTTCAGACCACAGATTCGAAATGGTAGAAACAGCTGGAAATATTGGCACAAAACATATCCACAAAAGAAAGCAAGCAGATTAGTTTAGCTTTTTAAATGACAGAGAAGGAAATATGTTATTTAAAAATGCTTTTGAACTGTTGAATATTCAAAGGAGTTCTACTAGGTAGTTTTGGGGACTGACTTCTTTGTGGGTGCTTTTTGTTTGCTTTCCAAGAGTGGATGTTTGAATAAAGTGCTATGGGTGGAGCAAGATTCAGATTTTAGCATTACACCAATTCTTCTACCCTGCCCCCTAGATTAGTTTGAAAATATTATGTTAAATAATATTAGTTCCTAAAACACAAACTATACTGTTGTTACTTAGTCATAAACATCGAAAAAGGGTTTATAAAAAAAGACTTTGCAGCCTTTATCTCCCTGGTACTTAGTAACAGTCTATAAGCTAACTTATTTCCAGTACAATACTTTGAACAAGTAAAATTATAAAGAAGCAACATTTAACATTAATAATTGCTTTTAGTGTTAACATGCATCATTTTACTGTATCTTTATACTGATAAAAGATTTTGAATGGATATCTGGGAACTGGTAAACATAGAGTCAAACAAAGACAGAGGCAAGAAAAAATTTCATTACAACACTAATGTTTTCTTATTTTTATATCATTCCTTAGGTTTATAATAAGGAAACAAAAATCAATATTCTTTATGTATTAACCGAAAGAAAATCTTCCAATCTGTTCCTTTACACAGGTACCCTTAAAACTAGTGTAAAGTCAGTCTTTTACACTTCTGTAACCATTGGCTATGTCATCTTTAGTGCTTTTTCCAGTGTCAGCAGTAAGTGTCTCCATTTTACTCTCCCATGTGAATCCACTCTATAACAATATCAGAACACTTGCAATTAAAATGTGTAAGTAATTAACAATAGCAGAGCTTTATGACTTTTCCAGATCCATGCAAATCAAGTTTCCACTGCTGAACTGCCAGGGTACATCAGGAACAGTCACCATCAGGAACATTTTGCTAAGTTAAAAAAGCAGCAGCCACAAGCTCTTGCTGAACCTCAACTGGCCTATTTTTATCATATTTTAAAAAGATTTAAATCTTTTTGCCATGTTCATTACCATGGAAACTAAAAACCACTGAATCCAACAGTGAATATGCAGCAAGCGCTCAGCCTACAGCGATACACCACAGCTAAATGAGAAATAGTAGAAGCAGCAAACAGAAGGAGGCAACACGTGAACATGGAAACAGTGAGATTAATATGAGTTCAGATAAGCTCATCTCTAAAACAACTTCTACTGTAGCTAATTATTACAACTGCTGTGACATACATTCAGATGCTCTAGTGCTCCACAGTGAAGAGAATAAAGACACAGCAATTTGCTCTGTAACAAAATTAAGCAGTCCACACTGGCATCACCTGCAATCATGTTCTATACTCCTCTGCAGGCATACAAGCACCCAGGTCAAGCCACCTACGCATTTTCTTCCTATTAGTCTTCTTTGAAAGCAGTTTATAACCTCTCTTTATGTTGAAGCTGACAATTACTGTTCACTGTGCACAATCTGCTGCTAGGCAGTAAGAGTCCCATAGGCAAGAATGCAGAGCACGAACACACTGTGTGAGCAACATGAAACTTACTTTTCCTATCACTATCGCAAGTTTTAGCTACTAGCCAAGGTAGGGGATAACTCTACCTTTTTCCTTGGTTGTGTTTTTATTTTTTTTTTTCCTTTAAAACATAAATTTGCTTGAAAAAATTAATGTCACAAAACGTAAAAGCTGAAACTCAGTAGGATTCAGAAATGCATATGGATGCAGAGAACAAATACTTATATCAAAGTTTGCACTTCTGAACGTAAGTTAAACAAAATCACTGTGTAAGATCTAGCAACATATTTTTAATATAGATATTTCTGTCCATTTTTGACAGGTTCCTTCAACTTTCTTTTTGTTCTAAAGAACAAATCACACATGATTCTGTGACCAGAAGTCAGGATCTAGACTAATGAGCTAGATTAAAAAGCCATTGTTTTCAGTGTTCCATTCTATCAGAACCACTAAGAAAAGCTGTCATTCACTTTGATTTAGATTCATCAAGGAATCAATACCACAAAAACACAGAAATAAGCTAACTAGACGGAAAAGACAGCCACTTTACTGACTGTCATTTTCTAGCTCTGACCTCAAAATGAAATAGAAGCTGGAGTATAATCACAAGACCCAGCATCCTTAAGACCCAGCATCCTTAAGGGTGACTCTGGATTAAAGAAACAGGAAGATCAAGTTTTAAAATTCTCTTGAGATAGCTAAGAGCTAACCTTTCTGTTTTTAAATCCATGCCTTAAGATACTTGCAAATAGTTTACAGGACTATTATGATAGTGCTTGTATCACTGCCTCAGGTTGTGCCAGGGGAGGTTTATATTGGATATGAGGAAAAATCTCTTCTCTGAAAGGGTTTGTTAACTATTGGAACAGACTGCCGAGGGAAGTGGTTGAGTCACCATTCCTGGAGGTATTTAAAAGATGTGCAGATACTACACTCAGGGACATGGTCTAGTCGTGGACTTGGCAGTGCTGGGTAAACAGTTGGACTTGACGATCTTAAAGGTCTTTTCCAACCTTTACAATTCTGTGTTACTATAATTCAAGCCTATTCTTTAAATCTTAATCTTATTCTAGCTGCTACAGCTTCTGTCTTTGCAAAGAAGAGGTCCAAACAAACCAATCATCCTGTAAAAGAAGTACACATGCTTGACTATACCAAAATCATAAACCCAACTACTACTGTAATTTTGAGCAACCATAGCCTTGTTTGAAAATTACACAGAGACACCTAACCCCTATATACCCAGAGTAATCCCTAATACAGTCCTTCCAGCAAATGAGGTCTGCTATGTTCTCCTAGCCAAATCATGCTCAATCGGGGGCGGTGAGGGAGGGTGAAGTGCAGCTTTGCTATTCGGGAATAAAAACTTAATCAAGAATAATTGAAGGTGCTTTGCTGAGAAAAGAAGGGCATCGTCAGGCACAAACAAGAAATGTCAAGGGTTGTGTCTACATTACCAGTAAAACGTGCAGGAGAGATTCTTTTTGGTCTTTCCTGCATCCCTACTTAGAATCATACGAAATGCACTCAACTGTGCAGCTGTAGAGCTCAAAGTAATTTCCCTTCTGGTGGAATCAAGGTGAAAGTCATAAGCAAGAGCACCTGCTAAAGCTAATCATTTGCAGTGTGGCCCTAGCACCCAGAACTCAGCATGCATTGTGTCCATATGACTGCCAACTGGGATGAGTATTGCTGCTGGTGAAGTCCCAGTTTACACATACAATCCTGATACAGTAACAGATGACCAAAAATCAAACCACAGTCTTCCCCTTCATCTTTCTCCCTTTGTGCCACACCAGTAGGCATATTCCTAAAGCTACTTCAACAACAACCACACAAACTAGCATAATGAGAATAAGAATACAAACTAGGTGAGAATCAACAATGGTACTGGTATGAACATGAAATACCTCAAGCAACTAGAGCTAATTATTAATCAGATTGACTTCACAAACCAAGTCCTGAGTAATCATGAGACAGTCTTAATTTTTTTCATACTAGAAAACGACACAGAAGTAATTTTGAGCATGTAGCTGAACACAGAATTTCAGACCTCATACACAATCTCACCGTTTCAAAAAATCATATTTTAGCTCTAACGCCAAGAAGAAATAAGAAAATGTTACTATTCTATGTGACAACAGTAGTAATCAAAATACCGTTAGGACTCACTCTTTACACTTTAAAAAACTATCTTGTAAATTGGAAAAATACTTGGAAAAGAGTTATAGGGACAAGACAAAGACAAAACAATCTTGTCCCAATGTAGAAAACTACAGATTACTTAGGTTATTCTAGGAAAATGTAAAGAAGTGTTCACATTCTCTCAGTGAAGAGATTTCATATATGGAGTTCTAAAATTAAGCAACCAAGAGAGAATTTAGTCAGATTTAGAAGCAGAGGTGAGCCATATTTACGTTTTATTTTTAAATAAAATAAATGCATGTTTTATTTGTAGGGTTTTTTTAACCGATAAGATTATTCACTCTTGGTACAATTTACTTAAGAGAAACACCTCTTGAAATTCTGCAAGATCATAAATGGTCCTTTTTCTTGCCCCTTGATACACTAAACCATCAGTAGCCAAGACAGTAAAAGCTCTAGCATCACCAACTTGTTTTCTTCTTTGCTCTCTCAAAACAAGCAGCAGATGACAATTTAGATGGGTGGTCTCCTTTATGCTGGATACAGTGATTCTTGCTCAGTATGCAGTATTTTTGAACCTGTGCCAAACGTGTGATTCTTATGGATAGAGTAAACTTATCAGTGCAAATCCAGTAACAATACTCTCATAATCCAGTTTAACTTCCAACTTGACTAATGGCAGTGTGTCTCCCTAACATACACCCTCCAAATTATATCTGAAGACAAAATGCCTTTTCACTGCTAGAGAGATGGCAGATTTCACCCAGGGTGTGGCAGCTTTGCATCACTGCACCAAACAATTCCAAGAGCTAATATATAAATTCACACAGTGCTTTGAGATCCTACAGGACGAGGAGTGCCATAAAATGGAAGTAATTATTCCATTAACAAAAAAAAAACTTTTTATTTTTTTCTTAATGCAAGGCATTAGAATTTCTCCAAACATTCTTGTGGTAGAAATTAATTAGGGCAAGGTGGGGATTCATACAATATCCTGGCTCTACCACTGCGCCAGAGAACTAATCAAGTACAGAGCTATCTAAACTAGCATAGTTTTCTCAACAGACCACCAATCTAGCTTCAGCTTTTGATTAAATGAAACCATTACTGACAAAATTAATTTAGTACATTTATCCTGAAAAGTATTCTGTAGAATTTAGGTTTTAAGCATAGGGAAAGGGAAAGGGAAGGTTTTAAGCATAAGGTAGACTTTAAGGACAGGAAAAGGAGAAAAAAATACTTATTCGTCTTAATGTCAGGACAAACCTACTAGGGTAAAAAGATGCCGGTGAAGTAACTGCAAAATCTCCCTGGAAAAAGTCTCAGAATCACAACTTGAAGACTGTGTAAATTAGGATATTCATTTAGGTGAGGCTGACAACCCCGTATTTAAGCAACAGTCTGCATGCATCTGCCTGAAGATAAGTGGAGAAAGGCAGATCCAAATCCACTGCAAACCACAGTTATTAAGAACCAGTTCCACTGTAATTTTGTTTCAAAACAAAAAAATTACCGATTTTCAGCAGGAAAAAAATGGAACAGAACACAGGTTCTACTGAAGTTTCAAAGAAATGATCTTTTAAATGGGACTAAAACCAGAGGTAAATTCAAGCTGAAATGGACCACTACAACGAAAGGGTGCTGTTAAGAAAGTAAAATCTTTTCGTGTAAGGAGAAATGAGATACTGGGTTTTCTTTAAAAATTTAGGAGCTATACAGGTTTCCTTGTCGAACAATCAGATCTATTACCCTAACGACCCATGGACGAATCAGCAGAAAGACTTACTTTGTTAGGCTATTTCAGATGCTTAGATTGCACATTGAAAAACTCAGAGATATTCCCCATCTTGACACTAGTATACAGCTAATTAAAATCTGTATTATTATACCATCAAAGGATCTGGATTAGGAATTTCAACAAGATGAAGCAATCCATGCTACTTTACTATGCAGCCAAGTAGGTTGACTTGGACCAACCAAGAAGGTAGTTACACTAAAACTGTAATTACCTATTACATTTCATAGGCAGATGGAAGTATGCTGTCTTTAGGACTCCATACAAAGAAGAGCATTGGCTTGTAATACTGTGCTCATACAAATCATACAAGTAGTAGATTACGATTATTTTAACTAGCTCTTGCCTAATTCGTGAATGACTTCTTGATTCAGTATTTCAGAATATAGTTGATGATGGGGAAAAAAAACCTATTCCAGACACAAACTGCATTCCAGACACAAACTGGAATGCAGAATAGGGAAAAACACAACAACGATCTTACATGGCATGTATTTAGGAGACCTGAACGTATAATTACAAAATTCTAAAGCAAAGTGGGTGACCAAAGCTGGGGATTGTGGAAAAGGAAGTGGATCTCCATACACATGCACAGAGCATGTAACACCCACAAAATTCATTTGAAGAAGCAAGAGGTAAACTGGCCATCCTTACAACACAATACACTTTATAAAAGATGTCTGATGCTCTTTTACAAAGACGAAGGCCAAGAAACACTCTAGTACAACTTACGATAAATCTTTATATCTTACCTGATTTTTTGCCATATATTAAACAAAATGGTGACCTCTTTCAGTGTTTTTACACTAAAGAAACAAACAGCTCTAACCCGTATCATCAATTCATGACTGAATAGCATCACGCAAAAAAAAATTCTCCAAGTGAATGTTTACAGCAGATAAATATTCAGCTGATCAGCCTTGTCACAACTTAGATGCCTTGACATACAGAAAACTTTGTATTTGGTGAATGTTCAAAAGAGTTGAGGTGCCTTGAAGATTCAGATAACGTTAGTCCTAGGAGGGAGGCAAACAGTGGGTTGGTTCTTTTTTTCAGGATGCCAGCATTAGGCTCAAATGGCCAAATCCTGCCTCACTTATATTTCAACCTTTTAGTCCTTTTTCTGAATGTCACCCTTGCTTCCAAAGTTGCCAAGGTTTTAGTCAACAATTTGTCCACTACTGTTCATTTAATCGCCTGCTGCTCCTGGCAATATTAATTTGCCAGACATTGATTTCTTTAACAAAGAATGGACCCACAGGAAAATACCCAAATCAGTCTAGACATTTTGCCTTGAAGGACTTGCCTGAACTATGCCAAAATACTACTAAACTGCTACAGCTGACTCCACTTCCCTGCTACAGAGGATACTAAAACACTTCACACATGTTTGAAGAAGAATCCCAGTAATGTTGTGCCCTTTCAAAAAGCACTTTAGAAGTTTACAAAATCCACATGGAATACATTCCCTATTATTTACATACAGAGAAGACAATACTTTGAGCAAATACTTCTACAATGGGCCTAACAACAGCCAACTTCCTTTCTTACTCTGGCAAAATCTTCCCTGAACATTCTCAGGAATTTATTAGACAAGAAAAATTTTGGGATTTCCTTTTCTCCTACTGAGGACCAGGTTGGACAGTTCGCAGAATATCTCTTCTCCCCATCTCAACCCCATCTGCAGACATCTTGCAATGATTATTTTGGGGAGCTGGAAGAACATCTGCCTCCCAGAATTTAGCATCAAAGTATTTGCATGATTTTCCCTGACACACTATTATTTTGTATCTTGTCATTACTATGCTTATATATAGCAGCTCTCTCGTATGCAGACAGATGCTTTAACGCCCCACAAGTAAATGTGACTGCTCCTTATCCAAGAAGTGGGTAATGTTGGCTATGAAGAGACGTACTAATTCAGTGTAGTCCCCAAAACTACTTATCTTTACATAGTTTCCACACATAGAATCCCTAAGGTCAGTCTGTTCCATATGGATATCTGTAAGGAGGTTATAGACATGCATAAGAGAAACACCTCTAATCATACTGAAGCTCATCCTCCTTCAATGAATATTCCTTCTTCCAGATCCTTTTATTTCAGCTTCGTTGCTCTGAATAGCTAAATATAAACTTCCAAAATCTACAAAAGGTTTAGTATCAACAGATGGTTAAACTAACTACACATGCAATACAACCACCCTCCATAATGGTGTAGCTTTTGTGGCAAATTGGCCTGTCCCAGGTACAGAAGACCTTGAGGCTAAGGGTAAAACAACTTATAAAAGATTACCAGGAAAAAATTGTGTATCAATTTTATTTTTTTATTAAGATTGTTAGTAACCTATCACTCTACCCTTAAATAGTGAGCAGACTTTGCCAAGCCATCTACATGTGAAGGATTCCTGCAGAATAGCCTTCTAACATGTCCCAGGCTTTCTTCAGCTGCGTATAGTTCTTCCCTCTTACAAGGTTCTCAGCTTCAGCAGACTGGTGACACTGGTGCGCAATTCTACTGTATTTCCAGCATTCATGTTTACTGCTTTAACCATCTTATCATCTCCGCTAGGCTTTTTGTACATCTCTGACACAGAAGCTAGTCAGGACCTTCTACATACCACTCCTCTACTGCATTTTCAGTTGTTTCTCTTCCAGATCAGGAAAGGCAAAGCTTTTTAATTGTTCCTGCTACCTTCCTTACTTTGGCAGATACATTTCAAATACATAATGCTTTGTTAAGCTTGGGTATTTCAGCCTTTGCGTATTGTGGTTGTGTTACTTTGTACACTAAATGTGACATGACACAAGATGCTTTGTGTTAAAGACAAAAGATCTGAGATCAGCATACAATAATGACAATATGTCAGAAATAGGTATTACAGAAATCAGTCTCAGCCTACTCTAATTAAAGGAAAAAGGTAGTCTACCTGACTTCCCGATACTCTAATTCCTTAAAAGATACTGCTCCAGGGGAACACTTGACTTCTAGTAAGTGAAGTCCTCCCCCCACCCTCCTCTTCCCAGGCTTACAGGATCATATTTTGCGTTTGCTCCTATTTAAATTAAAAAGCTGTACAGAAACATGAAACTACCTTAAGCAAAAATGAACACATCTGGTCTAAAGAATTTATCCTTTATTTGCTATCTTTGGATAGAGTGGATTTGCAATTAACACTTAAACTTTTCTGATTTCCCTTAGGGCTGGTATGTATAGAAAAGGAACATGTGTTTCCTAAGATCAAGATTTTAATTCTTACTAACTTAAAAAAAAAAAAAAAAAAAACCACAACAAAACAACTGACTGGTTTTGTCTCAAATAGGTAGAACTAAAATAAATCATAGGTTCTGCAATTTTGCAACTTTTTCACTGGATCTACTAGTTAGAGACTTCCATTTTTGATTTCACAAAGTTTAATTTGTTCACTACTGTCCTGGTTTCAGCAGGAGCAGTCATTTTTTCTCTTTCTTAGTAGCTGGTGCAGTGCTGGGTTTTTGACTTTTGGCCTGGGAACAGCACTGATAACACCGATGTTTTCAGTTGTGGCTTAGCAATGTTTAGTCTGAGCAAGGACTTTCTGAGCCTCATGCTCTGCCAGGGAGGAGGGGGAGGCCGGGAGGAAGCAGAGACAGGACACCTGACCCGGACTGGCCAAGGTGATATTCCATACCACAGCATGTCATGCCCAGGATGTAGAACCAGGGGGAGTTACCCAGAAGGGCTAGAGTGCACTGCCAGGGGGGTCGGGCTGGGATGTCGGTCAATGGGGTGGTGAACTGTTGTATTCTCTCCCTTTGTTATTTCCTTTGTCATTATTATTATTGGTGGTAGCAGTAGTGATTTGTGTTATACCTTAGTTATTAAACTGCTCTTATCTCAACCCATGGGATTTGCATTCTTTTCGATTCTCCTCTCCATCCCTCTGGGAACTGGGGGGGACTAAGGGGAGGAGTGAGAGAGCGAGACAGCGTGGCTGATTTATGGCTAATTTGGATTTAAACCATGACAAAATGTCACTAGCAAGTATAAAGTTATCTTTTTACTGACATACAGTGGACACAATAATGTGGGAAACATACCTATGCTAATGTTATGTTAGGGAATGAAATTAACCTTATGAATCTTTAAAAGAAATTCAAGATATTATGAGAAATGGTTGTTTGCAGAGAACTCTAATTGCTTCAGTAGCAAGTAGAAACATGTTCATTTTCCTTTAAAAAAGTCTGGTGGTAAGCAAATCAAACACAGTAACTTAAAAAGGAAAAAGTCTTTTGGAACACTGACTTCTGCTGAAAGTTGAAGAATTAACAAGCAATATTTGTAGTAGAAACATGATTGTTTCCTTGTGCCTTCATGTGATACTAGTCATTAAGTGTGGCACATAATGATTTTTAACAGGCAAAATCTTAATGAATAAATAGTTATTAAACTTCTACATTAATTTGGGATTTTAATAATACATACAAGTAAAAAAACCTCTCAGATAAGTATGCTTACAAACTAGCGACCAATATAACAACTGGTTAGGTATTAATAGGATTTCTGTAATAAACATTCCCTCTTCATTACTATGAGGCAAAACAAGCCCATCTTTCCATTAAATTAGGAACATGACTGGTACCTTTAAATAAAATCCCTAAAATTTAAAATTGCCTTAAAAATAAAATTGACCATAACATCTGGATGCTTTTCATGCCTCTTTTTCTGCACATAGACATAAAAAAGTGATGAGATATTTTAATTTGTCTCAGCATTTTCATCTCAGCTCCCTCTCATAGCTCACACCAATGTGGTGAAGGAGGAATGTAGAAAAAAATCACTTCTGCCAGAAGCTACTATTAAAAGTCTGGAAAAAAGAACCATGGATAGGTTGAATATTACAAAATGTAGATCACTGCTCAGATCTGTAACAGAAACTCCATTAGGAACTAGCATCATGTACATGGTCTGTCTAGGGCATGAGACACTCACAGAAAACCTAACCAGCCTCTTCAACTAATAACAGAGTTCAAAATTCAAGATAAACACAAGTCCTGCAAACAATAACTTTACAACGAATGTTAATAAAGTCAGAAGTATTTCAGTCAATACCTATTATATTAAACTCTACTAATTCTTCAAGTTTATTGAGACTTGTCCTGGTCTGCATCCTGTACTTTACCATAAAAAGGTGTAAGAACTCAGGAGTCCACACATTTAATAGCTAAAGCAACACATTCCCAATGGTGCCATCACAAACACAGCCTTTTTGCAACCAGAGGTCAGGCTGATGGTGGGAAAAGAATTTCTTCCTTTATGCCCCTATTTATTGTTCAGTGTTCAGACAAAAATATCTTCAGGCTTTGCCTAGCTTTTCAGAGATTTACCAAGATCTTCCATGGACCACAGGAGGACTTTAAGTCTATCATTCCAGAGGATCAGAAAATGCCAAGGTTGGTCAGGTTCCTAAATTTGTCCTTCCAGAATACAAATTTTATATGTACCTTTGTATTCTAGGTTTAAAAAGTCTGTGATAAAGTGAGATGATCAAATAACTTTTAATTATTCCTCATATAAGGATTTTTTACGTGGAATTTTGCAGGGTGGTTTGTTTGCATTTTTTTTTTTAAATACTCTTTGCTAAGTTAAAGGATATACAGTCTCTGATTTAGTAAAGTAACATCCTCTTCCATTGCTTATCAGATTACACTTAGCATTTAAAATGAAGAGATACTTTAAGTAAAAAAACCCCAAAACTAACTGACTCCAAGCAGAAGAAAAAATACGTTTTAAGAGACTTTTCAAGGCTCTTACTTAAGACTTTTACTCAAAAAAACAGCCACCTTGCATAAGAAAATCAATACTTGAAATTAGGATTAACCTCCAAATCAGATGTATCTGTTTCTTGAATCTACATAAATCAAACTGTGTCAGAAGTGTCAAAAAGATTTATTATTAATTACCTGGTTCTTAAATGTTACCAAGACCATTGTGGAAACACATAAATTTTCACAGCATTATTTCTTTCCCGACATCTGTATAGAATATTTGGATTACAAAATTTTTTCAAATCGCTTAGAATAAATACAAATTTATTGGTCTTGAATGCTTTCCTGTTGCTCTGTTAGACAGACTTCTGGTGCAAAAAGGAGATAGATAGATAGATAGCTACAAAAGCTCCTTTGAATGACAAAGAATGAATAAACTTGCAGAAGTACATGTCAAACAGTGATAGAAGATACTTTTCCTTTTTTCAGAAAGTAGCACTATGCAGTCATATTTACCTGTGAGCAGTCTCTATTTCAATAGTTATTGTGGACTTGGCTTGTGATTTTTTAGAATCTTGCACAGATCTGCTCACCACCACTGGCATTTAGCAAAAAAACCCCAACCAACTTCTGAGCTAAATTGCTTGAAACTCTTCAGTAGTTTTCCAAAGCCTTCATTACTGTACATAGTGCCCAAAGCTATGTAGCTCTCCTTTGCTGGATCTTCTCTGGGCAATTTTTATGTTCATACAATCTCATGCAACTAGATAATACATAACTTACATGCAGAATGACTGAAAAGCCCCTAAATAGAAAGGCAGATTTGAAGAAAGAAAATACTTTCAGAAGTTTTTGGAGTTTTTTGTTTGGTTTTGACTAAGTTTCTTTCCTGAAATGACTTTTGCTTCTTCAGAGAGGACATCTACACCGACACTTAAATGAGGAACAAAAAGAGGAAATTATTTGTTTTTTGCTGGACCATCACATTGAGAATTGTTCTATGTCAAATAAAATATTTTGACGTTTTAACATGGGCAATTTTCTTCATGAGGGATCTGTCCTGTTAAGACACAGCCATTTGCTATTGCTCAGTAGAAAGGTAAACCATGTTACAAACTCTCTCCCCAAAAATGCCCACAATGGACACATAAACAAAACAAAACAAAGCAAAAATGTATAAATGGTATTAAAAATAAAGTTTTAGCAGCACATTCCCACTCTCCTCATCAAATTCTTCTTTAACTTTTTTTTTTCACAGGAACAACAAGAATTAGAAAGCAAGTATAAGGCAACAGTCACACCTCCTGTGACCATCAAAGGTTTTTTAATCATGCACATTCCTTTTTTAAATATCAAAATCGAAGTATTGCCATTCTCATTACTAATATTCTGTGATTTCTTTCCCTTTGTGAAGGCTTAAACCTCATATAATGGAGTTTATTTCCTTCTTATTTCTTCTGTCCCAGTTGATCTTTAGATTTATGTAAATCTTCTGAAATCATAAGAAGCAATTAGTAGCTTTGTGCTCCAAAAATATGGAAAAAAGAAAACGGAAAGGCTTCTTTAGTTAACATGGAGAAAACAGAGTCTTTATGTATGAGGAAAGGGGAGTAGGGGAGGAATCTCTGAGATGAAAACTTGTCTTTTTTAAACAACATCCATAAATAAAGCCTTATTTTTCCAAATGAATATATTACAGGAGTATTCACAGACCTAAATACTCATTGTTTTTCAAGCTGTGAGCCTATTTACAAAAAGCTATTTAAGGACATTTATCCTGTTTGGAGTTATCTATTGAAAAGAATGAAATAGCACCTCTGATTACTTCTTAGAATGTGACACACCTTGACTATGTACTGTCATAGCTAGTTCTGTTAGATACATAGATATTGCTAAATGCCACTTGAAACGGTGTAGGATCATTTGTTTTACTAAGGATCTGTTAATGGTTTTATTAGAATAGTGATTTCATCTTAGCTTTTTTTTTTACAAGACAAAGTATACAATGCTCAGATATTGAAAATATGTTTCTATTTTTAGAGATGCTAAAATTTTCCTTATCTCTGTAACTAAAAAATGACATTGGTATCGTGCATTCTATGTGTTAGATGTGTATTTGCTTCTGTTGTGACACTACAATGGTTTTAGGCACAAGGTAAACTTGCCAGTCTCCAGGGGTGTTGCATCAGTGATAACTAGCTGTAATATCTGACCATGAAACAAACAGCAATAATTTCATAAGATATTTTCATAGTTGGCACTATGTTATTGGTAGGCAGTTATCCTCAGCAAGGTCTGTCATAAGCAAGCCTTGATTAATGCAGTGGCTAAAGGTGGAAAATAAGAAAGAGTAGCGTGAGAAAAATTTCACATCAAGAAGTTTTACTTGTCATATGTTGTTTTAGCAAGTGATATGATGTCAGCGTTTCTCTACATATTTACGTAAACATATATGCAAATTCCAACAATTCAGAGTTATCAACAATGAAAATTCAAATCCTAAGTTATATAACTGAAAATCCAGATTGCTTAAAACTGATCAATTCTACAATAATTTCAAGATAGTTTGCAAAAACTGTCTTTCATTGGATTTGATGTTCTGTGTTCCATGTTAGTTTCTTCTTTCCCCTTTGTTTTGCACTTCAATTTTTTAATTGATTCCACAGCTACTTAACAAATGTAACATTAATATCTACACTAAATCTGAGAGAATACCTTTAAAAGTCTCCCTGTGTATCAGACACTACTGATACATTTGACATGAGGTTATTCACAGTACAATATAGACTGAATTTTAATGCTAAGAAAAAATACTGCACTGCTATATGCAGAAACAAGTGATAATGATAATTATGGTGAGCATCTGTAAGTCACCGTTAATCACTGCGCTGCTTACCTATGTAATTTAACCTTCATGTGACAAGGCCACCATTCTCCAAGTATATGAAGTACAGGAGTAAGTGACAATTCTTATTACATTTTATGATTAGGACATTTGTCAAATGGGAATTCAGCTTCAATCTTTCCAGTGATCCATTAGCCAACACAGGCCTGCTGCAATGCTGTTGTACAACCTGTGAGCATAATATTCTACACAGAGATTGCAACTAATGTGCAGAGTGGTGGAGGTTGTACTGACCACAGCTAGACAAGGACATCGTTACTGTTCAGCCACAGGCTCTAAATACATGCTGTTCAGCCACATGGATTGTGCACGGTAGGTTTAGCATAGGAAACCTCAGGGCTATTTAAGCACTTTAGCCTGACACAGGACCTGGGCCAAAGCCAACCAGACTTTTCAACACAATTTCATCAAAATTCCAGTAATGCCTTAGCAATGAAAGGTTCTTTGACATATCCTTGTAGGAGACTGCTCCTTCCTCTCACATCTCAAACTTTCTAATAATCAAATATGAACAGATGTTCCAGAGAGGACAAGGCAGAAAGTGAGACTTTAAGGTTGCATTTGGGTATATCTTAATCAAACAGATCAGTGCTTTCTTAAACCAGCTGTCCTTGTGTGCTCCACCCTGTTTGATCTTCCATCTTTACTACCTCCTCTCCCCTTAGGACAGATAGTGATACATAAAAAAAAAAAAAAAAAAAAAAAAAAAGAAAAGGTGTAGCTAATAATGGAGCAGAAAACTGAAGTTCTACCCTCCATTATATCACCTGAGCAGCACTGCATCTGTAGTGCCCAATACTGCAAGATGTAGCAAGTCTAGGCAGTCTCCAGGAAAATCGATGGAATATAGCTGACAACTTGAATCCAAGGAAATATTCATCATTGAGAATATTTCTATAGAAATAAGTCTTAAGGGTAATATGGTTTATTTACTTTTTTCATACTTTGCCAGTGAGGAGGTACACAACAAGCCAGGAGGGAGCACAGCCAGGACAGCTATCCTAAACTAGCCAAAGCAATATTCCATACCATAGAACATCATACTTAGGATATAAACATGGAAGAGACGATCAGGAGGTGCCAACTCCTACGCTGGTCAGGCTGCATATTGTTTGGTGGGTGGTGACCAATTGTATTCTGAATCACTTGGAGTTTATTGAGTCTTATTCCTCTCTATTTCCTATTATTATTGTTGCTATTAAATAATAAATATAAAATAATTATTAAATAAAAATTTCTACTTTATTTCAATTATTTAACTGTTCTAATCTCAACCCATGGGTTACTACCTTTTTTCTCACCTCTCCTTCTCATCCTACTGGAGGGACAAGGGGAGTGGGCAAGTGGCTGCATGGTACTGTAGTTGCCAACTGGGGTTAAACTATGACAAATATGTTAATCAGCTTTGCGTTCTGTCAAACCGAAAGACATAAATCTTGGTTTGCATTCTGATGGAAATCAAGTAAACTAAATCCTTCCTCCTGAGTGACAACTTTTTATTGTAATGGGTCCAAAACTGTTTTTTTTCCATTTTGTTCTTATAAGATATTTCAGAAGGTTTGCCATCACTATTCTCTCTATGCAGCTGAAATAATAATTAGTATGAGTTTCTGATCGGTCAAAGCTCTTTCATTTCTTTCTAAACCAGAAATTATTCTAAGCCAGAACCACTGACTATAGAAGTTAATTTTGCGAGTGTGTGTGCAAATATAAAAATGGCAAAAGGATCTGAAAACAAAACTACTACCGCTAAAGAAACTCCTGCTTGTTTTTCAAATAGGTTCATAAACTTAAATATCATGGGGGTTTTGGCTGTTTTGAGAAACTGAATCTTGCTACCACTAAATATCAATCTGTCCAACTATATTTAATTGGTTAATTTTTGAAAGGTAAGTAAACAACATGTCCTCTCCTCCTGAGCCACTCATATGAAAAGTAGTATTTTATATATTTATGCTATCCTTAAATATTATACAAGGACAATTCAAATAAAGTACTAACAAACAGATTGTGGAAAGAAAGTTAACATAGTTACCTCATTACTGTCAAGATTTCATTTCAGTTTGTTTATTTTCCAACAGGACTAATAAATTCTAATGACTTCTCTGAAATCACAGTGCAGTCTAAGTGGTTGTAGTATGTACTATAAGATCATTAGGAAGAGCAGTATTACACAGTGTGGAAAAGCTTGACATGCTCCTTAATCTGTGGCATAACTAACAGACTTGAACTCTGTTGTTTTGGGTTTTTTTTGTGGAGGAGCTACAGAAACTGCTACAGCAAAAGGCTTTTGTATCACAGTATGGTAGCTTCAGTTTCTCTCCTTCTCAACAGTACACCTGAAATGTTATTGCGTTTCTAATTCTTTCCATGTTTCTTTGTGTGATACTTTTAGCTGACATGCCTATACCAATATATTCTATGTGAACTTCGTTAAGAAAATCCACATTATGTACCACAGGATGTGAAATCCATGGAAAATATGGAAGAAAATGTGGTCAGCAGAGCTTTGAAATGATTGCTATGCTGGAAGATGTCTATCTGTATGATATGATGGATACTCATAGGAAAAGTTAGGAGATGAGGTATTGCAAACCTTTACATTTTTTTTTTTTAATTTATGCATAACAGCCTTTGTAGTTTGCAAACTTTGCACTGTAAAGCATTAAAACATAATGATTAATTTTTGCTAAACACAAAAAATGTTACGAGGATACAACTGGTTATTTAACAAGATTTCTATACAGTGAAGAAAGACGAGTTGTGATATGAACTGATCATTCACAAGCATTGAGCACTTTGGTGTCTGTTCTGTTGGTGCTTAAGGAAAGCAATAGAGGGTGAAAAATTACATAGAAATTGCACACTTTTATTCTGCATCTAGTGCAGAATTTCAAAGTTTAAGGGCTTTCCAAACATGATTGGTGCTAAATTAATTCAGAATCCTTATTACAGTCCTGGTTTGTGCACACTTGGCAGTTGTTATCTAAGCTCTCAATTCACATTCTTCACTTTAATTCTCTGTAATGTCAGGGAACATAAGTATCCTGTTGCTTTCACCTCTCAAATCTTCTAAACTACTTTCTTAGAGTTCACTAACATACTGGGGCTGGCTATAACCAAAGATGTTCTCTCTGCTCTGCCTCCCCCTTTGATCACTGAAGTGTTTTCAAACACTGTAAATTATTTATGACTTATCCATTGCTTCCTTGGGCTTTCATGGTTTTTGTGATCCACTGATTTTCCTGTTACCTCAGTATTATTTCAGTAGCTCTTACTGTATTTTCCAGAAAGATCTCAAAATTTCAATTTCTTTTTCTTCTCTCCATCCCACTCATGCAGAGCTTTATGTGCTGCCGTGCCTTAGATGCCTTAGGTCAGATTCCAGTGTAACCCTTATACTTGACATATCCAGTTTCTTTCTCTGCTAAATTTGCTGTTATTTCTGGCTAATCTTAGAATAACAGTAGGTTTAAAAGATATTTTGCATTTGCTTTACCATTAGTTCTTTACTTTTCCAGTTAAACTGATGTTTATGTGCAAGCTGGTCTTAATGCTGATGTTCTTCCTCAATGTATTCAGCATCTATCGTCTTCTGTTTATTCCTACTGGTAATATTTTGGGATCTTATCTAGACTTTTCAGCACAGATTACTTCATCAGGTTGCTGATGAGCATTCGTGCTACTTGTTATGATCCACTGTGTGTATATACTTCATGAACCTTTGGAATCTTCAAAGTATCCTAGAAACGCTGTGCTGCATTTGATTGCATTTGTTCCTTTAGTTACTTCCTAAATTCACTACCTATTTTGCTGAGCACACATGTATCAAGCATTCATGTATATATAGCATACCTTTGTAAGCAGAACAAACAAATTTTGTCTGTTTCATATTAATCCACAGAATGTGGATTAATTTACCATATATTGCTGCCCTCTCATTAGATACTACTTCCTTTCCCTCTCAGAAACAAATAAGATACATATCAGCTACAATTTAAAAGAAGAATCTGAATAGATAACTAAAATTAGGTACAACATGGAATCTTTTAATTGCGATAAACTTCACTTTTCCTGACAGCTACCCTGCTTAGCTTTGCAGTCAGGTTGCATGTCATACCTAATTTCAAACTGGAAATAAAATAAAAATAAAAAAAAAAAACAGGAACACAATTTAAAACACAAATATCAATTCCCTCATACTATATGCATGAGGAGGACATTTTTCCTGTCACTGTGGTTCTAACCTCCCCACCATCCAAGTAAATTGCATTATTGCCATTGAATCATCTGGATTAGGCTCTGAGTCACTTTAAGGCAATTTTGAGATAAAAGAGCTGTGCAGTCTGTCAGATGAATTCTCTTTAAAGAAGATAAACAGCAGTACACATTTTAGTAATAGCTATTATTAGAAGTTGATGTTAAGGTGATAATGCAATTAGTAGTGGTGGGAAATATGAAACTTAACCTGCTGCATATTGATGTTTCTTCTCAGGAAACCCTTGATGCTTACTGTTGCTGTCACAGAAGGTAATATGCCTGTATAATTAATTCATCTGACAGAAACAGCAACTCTGCATAAGCAGCTCTGGAAAACAACCAAAGTATGAAAAGGGGCAGTTAAATATTTTTAATGGTGCCCATAAAGTAAATCTATTCTGATTCGAGACAAACTTGAGACAAATCCAAAGTATGGATATAGAGAAACAAACAATATGCTCAAAGGGTTTACACTTGCTTCCAAAGACTACTGAGCTTCAAACTCCTCTGTGGTAAACACAGAAGTTATTTAATAATGCTGATGCTAAATAAAGGTACACAATGCAAATGACATTGTTATATATGACTTGCAAAATTAGATCATTAGTGTGTTTTACAGTGCAGTATTTATGCACTATACTGTGTTAATGTCTTTACTATGGGAACAAACGTGGTCTTAATCACTTTCCAGTAAGTAGACTATGAACTGTCACAGTCAGTCTGTAGAGCTGCAAATGTCTAGCAGCCTTCAGTGTTGGAAGGCTTTGGTATGATGCAGAATCAGGTAATACCTAACAGAAATAAAAGCATTACCTCAGTGCAGCAAACATAACTTTTTGACTTGATGTTTATGCATAAAACAACTGGGCAACTATTTTCCAACCAACTTCCAACCAAGGTCAAGATTTCAGAGGATGCTGATGGAAACAAATTGAGTATCACTAAAATTATGGGGAGATTGCATACATTCCCTTAAAATTGCTGAAAACAAATCCATTGAGTCCCTAACAGCAGCCTGTCTCCAATGAAATCTTAGATTTTGAAAGAAATTCAAAATTTGCTTTTTACTGTGAATCTAGTTAAGCTCTTTTTTTGAGAACCCAATACCTTTCACTAGTGTTCCAAGAGAGCATGGTCAGAGAGACAGGGGGAGAAAACACAATTCCCAAGGAGTTGGAACAACAGGCAGTGTTGCAGTGTCTTGAAGTATTGAAGCAATGCTCTGACACATATATAGGAGCAAAGGAGGTCTTTGAGAAAGAGAATTTCAGCATATAATAACACTAAGAATGTTATGTAAAACTAAAAATGCTAACAGATTTCTTAGGATGAGAGTTAGTTATGAAACTGTATCTAATAATCTTAAAGATTATAACACCATAACAGAAATATGATACTATTACAAAATACATGTTTAATAGAGACTACATACACAGGCAGAATCCTTTAATTAATTCATCACTTATACTGAATTAATAACTCAGATAGACAACTACTGAACTTTGACAGAACCCATTATAAGATACCAGACAGTGACCAGAACTGGAGAGCCAGAATCACAGAAGAGATTACAGCACAGGATAAACTAAGATAAAACTATACATCTCTGTCAGGCTGCAAAAGGAAAAAGAAATTAGTCCACGTCTAGAAAGCAAGCAGTTTATAGCTGCACTCAGGAGGCTGACCATCAGGAAACTGGAAGCTAATAATGCACATGGAAGAATGAGGAATTGACTCCCTAGAGCAAGCATCTGTTGAAGGAGTTTGAGAGGCCTCTGGCAGGCACTCTTTCCTTCACTTGCAGACACCATGCAGAACCTCACTGGGAAAGGAGTGTCCACAGTTAGCTAAATCCTTCCTCTAACAAACCAAATTTAGTCAGATATTTGAAAACCTGCTATGCTAAAGTGGTACACGGAAAGGAGAGCAACAGAAATGCAAATAGGCAAATGAACATTTCATATGGAAGAATTATTGCTCCAGACTAGGTAAGCAAAGAACAGAACTACCTGTGGAGAAACAAATTCTTGTCAGTTTCTATATTTTTTTTATTTTTTATTTTTTGTTTTTCTGAGTACAACTTTATCTGTTGCCTTTTCCTCTCTTAATCCAGAACATTGTACTGAACAGGTCGGATCTTGGTTTTATATATCGGATGATCTCAGGTAGATGCAGAAATAAGTAGGCTTAATACATGTGCATTATAAAGAAGATTGATTCAATTTTTATTTTTTTTTCATTTCTTCAACCAATAAGACATGTAAAGTATCTATTTTTGTGATGATTAGCTAGAGATGAGAAAGCAGGTATTACAAATTCTAGTGTGGGTGAATAATCTAAGTTTTTTGAAGTGACATTACATTATCAATGACTTACAATTGATATAATTATTAGCAAAGATTTCCTGAAAAGAGAAACTCAAGGGATATTTTGCTTTTCCTTTCTTATTTTGAGATAGAAATATATACGCCACTATCATGCTTAGTCAGCATGATAAAGTTAATGCTTTGTTTTAGGAAGTAGTTTTGCATATTTGTATTTTATTATAAAATCACATCTTGCTGTTAATATCTTTAATTTGAATACTGGACACATTTAAAAGGTATGAATTAGTATCCCTAGATAAGAGAATCAAGATACCCTCTTAACAACATTAGAGTAGATACTATCTCATCAGTTCATGTCACACCTTGACAAATCTTATGGGTGCCAACCTAAAACTTCTCAGTTAATGAATGCCTTCTTTAGTTTGATAATTTTGGTAATTGGGCTGAGATGGTTTAGGTGGAAAGACACCAGGCTGCCTGGGCTTAACAGTCAGGTTCTGTTGAAACTAACCTTACACTTCAGTAGCATTACAGCAGAAAATACTAATACATTAAATTTAACACAGAGATTAAAGAATGTTTATAGCTCTAAAAAACTGACATGCTGGGGCTAGAGATTCAGAATATGTTAACTTCTTATGTATTCAGAAAGATGTTAGACATCCATATTACCACTTAACCTTTGATAACACAGCCACAAAGTTTGACTTTTTCTGAAAATTTCCTTTTCTTGTGTCTATGCTGGTTCTGGCAGGGGTACAGTGAATTTTTTGCATAGTAGCTAGTATGGGGCTATCTTTTCAATTTGTGCAGAAAACAGTGTTGATAACATAGGGATGTTTTTGTTATTGCTGAGCAGTGCTTACACGCAGCCAAGGCCTTTTCTGCTTCTTACCCCACCCCACCAGTGAATAGGCTAGGGGTGCACAAGAATTTGGGAGGTGACACAGCCAGGACGACTGACCCCAACTGACTGAAGGGATATTCCATATCATATGAAGTCATGTTTAGCATATAAAGTTGGGAGAAGAAGAAAGAAAGGGGATGTTCACTGTGATGACATTTGTCTTCCCAAATGACCATTATGTGTGATTGATCCCTGATTTCTTGGGCTTGGCTGAATACCTGCCTGCCAGTGGAAGTGGTAAATGAATTCCTTGTTTTGCTTTGCTTGTGTGCACAGCTTTTGCTTCACCTATTAAACTGTCTTTATCTCAATTCATGAGTTTTCTAACTCTCATTCTTCTGATTCTCTCCTCCATCTCACCAGAGGTGAGTGAGTGAGTGGCTGTGTGGCTGTGTGGGGCTTAGCTGTTGTCTGGGGTTAAACCATGGCAGTGTCCTTTTCTCTTTTCAGTCTATTTTCTCATGCCTTTTATACTGCTGTCTAAAGCTCATAAACTTTGTTCACATTATCATGAAATCTTTATTAAATGAAATGTCTATAGTTTTATTACTAACATGAACATAGCCTACTATGGCCAGTTTTATTATAGGATTATTCCACTTTTCACCATTTCCACATTGTACCAAGGTGTCACAGTGAGTGTCATAATAAGTGTCCAAGCAGAGATATCTGTCAGCACCCTTCCTTCCCGACTATGACTGCAATTAACAGCAGCACCAAGTGAAGGTGGAAAACATTACTTCCTGTGCCCAAGAGGTTGCTCTTCACAGCATATCAACACACTGTCTTATGAACCATATGACTCATTGCTCTGTGACAACTGGTATTCTCAAAACCTGACAGATGCTTGCTAAGATATCTTGAGAATTGAAGTTGCATCTTCTTTCTGGAAATACTGAAAATGATGCAGATTTCTCACTCCTTCCCAGCTGAAAAAGTCAAAAGAAGTTTCTGAGTAGCATTTTCTCCCCCTGGTTCTCCTAAAAAGCCTGAATTGGACTTAATAGAGAGGAACATAATAACCTAGGTAAGCTGTAATGATGATCTAGCTGTGTCTGATACATGATTGAAGTAGTATAAGCATATACCACTTTAAGCTATTGCAGGGTAGCTTTTAATCAGGTTAAGAATATTTTAAAGCCTTGTCTACCAGCTTTAGTATCAGTTCCAAAGTCCCTACAACTGCAGACTCTTTGTTGTTCTCAGGCACATTGAAACAGTACAAGATGATAGGTAACGTAAAGCTCCCACAGCATCCTATCCCCACACCATGTTCCTGTGCCCCATTGTGTGTCCTTGTCCTTCTCCTGTGCCCCATAGTGTGCTCTCAC
>JANHGB010046205.1:0-13867 GCA_026283785.1 Coracopsis vasa | reverse complement strand
AAGTGGATTTTCATTTTCAAAAGGAGTTACAGCAACTAACTAACTGAGAAATCCTAGTGTTTGATTATATTACGTTAGCGCCCCACAGGGCCGGAGGACACTGGCCATGTACACCTGTACTGTGCTTCGTGGGCCGGGGGCTGGGGTTTGAGTGGTACCCAGCACTCCCCTTCCGCCGCGGCCGCCACAGGGTCGGCGGAGAGATGGCCCCCGGCTTCGTCCCCTCTACCCAGGCGGTCGGGGAGACATTGATGTGAATCTTCTGTGCAAAGAATCGTGTAGATTATCGACCTGATTTTTTAGTTTATTGCATGTCAAAAATGCCAGTAATGAGGTTAACACACGTATTAATGACTTTGTGGAAATCCATATCGCCAACATCACCAGGTGTTTTTAAAGCAGCTCACTCTACTTAGTAATGATAGAAAGTCTTCCAACATGTGAGGTCATCTGTTAACATAAATGTTTAAACTTCAATATTTTTCTAAAGTCACAGCAAAATCTTCTTGTCAGAGCTATGGGAAAGGTCTTGAAAATACGAATTCAAGTGCTAAAAATACAATCAGAAGGCAAATGAAAATTACTCCCAAAGCGATATGAACAGCAAAACAGACAGCTGAGAGCAGGGCAGTAGTGTAAACATCATTGCAAATTGGGTCAGGTTTAAACCCTAGCAGCACTTGATTATAAAGAACAAGGGTGGATAAAAGAGTGGCAAGCACTTTGTTGCTGACAAGAAAATAAAGAAATAATTGAGAAGTTTTTCTTACGGCTGAGTTGTGAACCACATCAGATAGGTCAGAGGCAAACCATCAGCCAAATTTATGATCTGCAGAGATGCTGCTTGTAGTAGAAAGTACAGCAGACAAAGTCTTCCCTAGCACTTGCAAACATCCATTTCTCACTGCCCTTTTTTGATCCTTTCCTGCAAAAAAAACTGAAACAGTAATCCTCAGGATTTAACTGCAAGGCCCCCACCCTCTTCAGGGCACTTCAAATGCTCGGATGTACCTGAAGGAAGAGCACTGCTGAAGAACTGGGGACACGGGAGGAAGAGGTGCTGCAAGAGGCAAACTGCCAGTCCCAAAGGAGGTCAGGTTGGCACTACACAATATCCCCGTGAGTAAAGTTACACAACGGCTTGCAGTAGGACTCTCATAACATAATTAATTCCCTGATTTACTCCTGTGTAGCAAAAATATATCCTGCCTTTTATTCAAGGCTCTTGACAGTCTCAGAAGTCTAGGTGGCATTGAGTGGAATCAACAGGAAGCATAATAAAACTTTTTAATTAAAATAAACCTCTGGACTTTGCCTTGCAATGAAAATTCAACAGAGAAAATCACTAGTCAGTAATTTCCTCTCTATGGGGTGAAAACATAGGGGAGTGCTTTGCCTACTTCAGTGAAGATTCTTCTCATGATGCCATCATTTGGAGTATATGATTTCTTAGATGATGGAAAGGTCAACCTTTACTGAGTTTCTTTAAGACATTAAAAACTAAACTAGTAGAATTCATCAAAAAGTCCCATTAACAAGGGAGGACAATATGTTTATACAAGTGTTCCTTCTCTAGTACCTGTGGTACTATGGTTTTAAAATGAGTGGTGTACAGTAATGCCAGATTTTCAGTATGAAAGCTAAAAGATTTTGCTTTGTGGCTTATTTTAAAAATAGCATGTATTCTGCTGTTACTGGCTGCTTCTATCTATGTGACTTCATATCTTCTAATTATCTCACATAAAATCTATCAAATTTCATTGTTGAAACTATTTTTTAAAAATACTCTCTTTAAATTGTACAATAAACATTAAAACTCATAATTTCATTGGACTAAATTGCATCATTTAAGTACTACATGCACTGTTGTCTGAAATGCCTGTTAATCTTCTTTTTGAATTAGTGTTTTTTGAAAGAAAGATTAATAATTGCACAGTTTGATAGGTCATATTGTAGCAATACAGGAACTATACACATGCATGCACAAGACAGTCATGCAATTGACTAAACCCACTATGTGTTCAAATAAAAAGTAGAGACATGCAGTCCTTACTAAAGAAACTATCTCACTACCTCAGGCAGTAGGAGCACTCAATGTATGTATAGTCTTCCTATGACTTGATGGAAGCTGCACAAATTCCATATAATAGAGTGCAAACAACTTCCACTACAAAAGCTGATATTGAAATGGTCCTATACTGCAAAGTTTGGAGCCAGATTCAAGCACTGAATCATGAAACTCCAAATCCTGGCTCATGATCCAAAATCCTCTTGGACTAGAACACCACATACTTGGCATTTAACCACTGACACACAGGCTTATGGCAAAATACCTGGGTTTCCTAGTGAGCAATTTGTAATGACTTCTGGCTCTCCTTGTTACACACACATAACATAGACAAATACAACAACGCACATGGTAAAAGGACTAAAGTTTTAATTACTTTGCATACCTTCCTCTCCAAAGAACTCCAAACCTATTGCAACAATAATATATCTCCATTTACTTCACAGACTACTAAAATGTTAAGTGACAAAAGGGAAAAATCACAAGAGAAGGTGTCATTTGTCAGCAGAATCATGGCGTAAAAAAGAGCTGGGGAATTAGATATAGGCTTTACTTTAGATTTCATAGCAATGAGAGAGGCAGGGAGACTAACAAGGGTAAGCCGGGGCCGTGGGGGGAGACACACACACATGGCTCACACCCATCCCACTGCAGGCTGCAGGAGCCCCGGGAGCCCAAGGAGGAAACAGCACAGATGCTGCTCAAGATGTGCGATGACAGCGAAGCAGCACCAAGGTGGGTGACCAGGAGTGCTCAGGTGTTGAATCCCCCCCATCCCTTTCCCAGCCGGACCCTGCCGAGGCACCTTCCCCTCCGCAGGGACCCCTCATCCGGCAGCAGGGAGGGGGCTCCGGCCAGCGCCGAGGGGGGCTCCCTGAAAAGCAAAGACTGCCACAGGGGCCAGCAGGAAAGCCGGGCTGAGAGCGGCACCCGGACAGAGCCCGCGCCATAGAGCCTGGCACTGAGTGCATGGAGCTGCTCTGTGCCGTGAGCAAGGGAAGCACAGCCCAGGCACAGCGTCTGCAGCACACCAGGAGCCTGCCCCAGGGGGACTGTGCTGGTCTGAAGACATCAATGCCTTTATGCTGTCCCTCTTGCGTGTTACAAGGGAAATAAAAGGGTGCAAAGCGCGGTGTCTGCTTGGTTCTGTGGCTCCAGACACAGCTTGGGGCTGCCATGCAAACATGGGAGGGAAAAACCCCAACCCCTGGTGCAGGACAGAGGCAGGAGCTTGGCCCAGGCCTGGGAGCATCCCATCACCCAGCACTGGAGCAGAACAATCCTGTGCTCCTTGCATCAGTGCTACTGACAGCATCCCAAGGGCGCAGGGGTAGGAGGTGATCTCTTACTGCAGCTTGTCCTGTAGCTTTGGCCACCGTCCCTGTGGCTGCTGAGCTCCTGAGCTTCACCCTAAAGTGTTCTGGAAACCCACTGGGGTATAAGCCAGTAAGGGTTCCCAGTCTGATGGCCCCCGGCCCCTCCAGAGACCCCCAATTAACCACCAGACAGAGCTTGGCAATATTTTCTCTTGTTTTTTATATAAAAAGAAGTCAAAATCAAACCAAAGCCATTTCCACCAGCACCCCCTTTCCTGAGCCATTCCACAGCACCACCACCAAGGCACCCTGCAAGCCCCAAGCGTGAACTGATGAGCAGCTCGTTTCCATTCCAGCTAGGAAGAATTAACATAAAACTCAAGAAAACAGTGATCCTCTTTGGTATATAACGACAGGGTAAGTTCTACCACAAAGCTCGAGTAGGAACCATTTCCAAAATGGTAATGTCTAAAATAGCATTAGCTAGCCAGACTTTATCCCCCTTTGGAGAATTCCCCTAGAAGCAGCTCCTACCGGCGCTGACATCCCAGCTATGGCCCATAAAAGCAGGCAAGGATCTCAAGCTCTAAAGCCCTGGGTAAGCCCAGCAGCCGCCATCCTTTCCCAACCCAAACCCCTGGGATCCCTGCAGGACGGCGGCAGCCCGGCAGGAGAGGAAGCAGCGCGATTTGGAAGTGGGAAGAGGGAACAGAGGCGGTTGGAACAGCGGCTCCTGAATCCGCAGCAGCAGCCGAGGGAGGAGGGAGCAGGACCAGATTTCCTGCCACGGTTCAGAAGTGCTTGGAAGGGTTCTCCCTGTGAACGCTGATGCCCGGGATGGAACCGGCCGGTGCTGTGGTGCCAGGTCCCAAGCAGGCAGAGGTCAGGTCCCTGTGCCCGAGGAGCCAGAGCCGGCTCCTGCACTCACCCCAGCAGCAGCTTGTGGAATGGGGCCTATAGAGATTAACGCTGTGCCACCGGCTTGCAAGGTCAGAAAGCTTTAAAATGGGATTATGCGGCAGGAAGGACCTGCTGCCCGGAGCCCTTCCTGCATGGGGAGGGCAGAGCTGTGCCCCGAGGCGTTCCAGTACAATTCAGCAGGCAGGAGGGCTCTGTTCTCCTTAGGGTCACTACAGGCTAAGTTATCTGGAAGATCCCTGAATGTGCAACAAAGGACTTATCTTGAGGAGAACGAAGGAGCTTGTGATCATGTATTGACCCGCAGCCCCTCGCCAGCTCCTCCTGGGCAGCCAGGATTTGCCATCAGGTTGCTCCCGGCGCCAGTGCCACACGTCGTCCCTCGCCCCGCGGCACCTGGAGCCGGGCGTCCGCTCTGCCAGGCTGGTTTTCACCTGCATTACAGCTCCACTTTGACTCCTTTAATAAAAGGGAGACCCGACGGCACCTTCCTTTTGTACTCCAGGTACTCTTCTCCAAAGAAGTGAATGAGGGTGATCTCCTCCTCCTCAATCCGCTCCCGGAAGAAGCGCCAGGACGCCAGCGCGTAGCCCACCACGCAGATGGGGTTGCAGAGCAGCACCTGCCAACAGACAGCACCATTGTCACCGCCACAGAAACCAGGGCTGCCCCTGTCCCCACACACTGATCAGTTCACCCTCTGACCAGGACTCTTAGATGGAATTTTCTTTGCTGTCCAGCATAGGAATGGTGTTTGGGAGGGGTAGGGTTGAGCCTCACCACTCACAGCAGGCATTTTGGCCCTAGGGGTGCAAGGGAACTCTGGACATCAGGTATAGGCAAGCAGAAGATCACATCCTGAGCTTTCAGTGGTGTTCTGCCTCAAACCCTGCCCTTACCACCCCTGCATATTCCACACATAAAATTAAGGTGATGGGGTCCTCCCAAAGATCACTGCTATGTGCTGGTGGGAGACAGATCACCCCTGCTGCTGATCACCAGCGGCCTGCATCCCTTTAGGGGTGTGGGGCAGCACTAAGAAGGAAAACCCAGGTGATAAGATGAAAGTATCTGAGTGAGCTGTATACAGTACCTGTGTTCCAATACTCCAGTAAAACCATCCCACATAGGATGGGTGCCGGAACCACCCATAGACACCGCTGGTCACCAGAGTATGAGTATCTGACTTCTCATTCTGCACAATGTGGTTGAAGTTGGAGCCGGCTGTGAGCATGGCTGCTTTCCTCAGGCAGTCCCCAAAGATCACCATCAGCAGCCCCACAGTGCTCAGCCAGGTGATCTGCTTCAGCTCTGCAAGGCAACACACAACAGAGCTGCATTGATCATGGTCATGATGCATGGGGTTGGGTGGGCTTTTCCGCAAATCCCAAAGCACAACAACGGGTAAAACACAGCCGGTGCTCCATGTGCTGCCATCCCAACACCAAAACAAATAGAAGCAGGAGCTTCTGACATGGAGTCACCCCATCAGAGAGTCTGTATGACCTAAAGGGAGCATGGCTTTACCGTGTGGAGTCAATCTGATGTGCTCAATCTGGATACAGGCAGCCCTACAGCCCACGCTGCTGTTATGAAGCAGGGAAGGAGAACATCTCCCCTCTCCCAGGCAAAAGGAAGCACTGCAGATTGACCAAACAGCAGCAGGTTTTGTTGATCTGAATTTATTCCAGGTCAAAAGAAGACACCCAGATATAACTGGAGCATCGCTCTTTGTACCACTGAAGCAGCTTGAAGTGTGCAGGTGGAAAAGGGTGGAAAACCCTCTACATGGCAAAGACAGCCTTAGATGTGAGAGCACAGGGGGTGCTCCCTTTGCCCCCCAGGACCACAACCGCCTTTAAGCACAGAGAGATCAAGGCTGCAGCAAATCCCTGCGCTGCTGTCATCATGGCTCAGCTAAGCAGGGCTCACGCTGCTACCAGGCATACGGGTCCGTGCGAGGCAGGGGACACAGGGACCGACCTGGGAACAGGATCTTCTCCAGCGTGAACTCCACCCACGAGGAGAGGGCGGCCAGGTTGTACTCGAAGCTGTGGTTGAGCAGGAAGGAGTCCAGCGAGAGGCTGCGGGGGTTGTTGATGGCCGTCACCAGGTACTCGGAGTAGTGGAACAGGGACAGGGAGCACATGTACCTGCGGCGAGCAAGGAGCGACCGCTGTGCCGGGCCCCGCTCCGCTCCGCTCGGCCGCCGGGCCCCGGCAAGATGATAGGTAACGTAAAGCTCCCACAGCATCCTCTGACAGTGGGAAGACAGGTATTTGAAATCACCCCTTATGACAATGGAGACAGAAACAGTAGTCTCCGAAAACATTGATGTGTATTAATGGAAGTGATTATTTGAAAGTGGAATAAGAATTTAAGAGGGGTCATAACTGATCAGTCAAAGCTGATGTTTTTATACTTAATAATGCTTGATATATTCTTCTGCCTTGTATCATCTGTCCAAATGATTTTAGTACCTGCAATATCCTATTGACACAATTTTGCTGTTTAAATATCCTTGTTTTGAACCTGTTGCTTACTATCTTAATATGATACGCACTGTTTATTGGATCAGAAGACACACTGGATAATAACACTAAACAATTGTTCTACTTTATGCAGATTCTTTAAAATTACTGTGTGATAAGAAGCATGGTTTCCAAAGTCCTGTGTATGGTGAAGTACATTATCTTAAGGATATAGCAGAGGGGGTTGCCTTGGAGAATACAATTAATTTGTTCAAAAAACCCTTACACTGCAAAATTTCAAAGTTGACATTACCCTGGATGGTGCACCACAGAATATAATAATTTTTGTAGTTACCCACAATAGAAATATCTATTTTCAGGTAACAGCCAGAGAAATCATTATTGTCTATTTTTAAACAAGAAATAACACACTAGTAAACATATTTCATTTATAAGAAATAAACTTTTTTGCTATTAAATGATGGTGAATTTTAGCAGACAGGTTTTAACAGCAAATAAATTTTAGGGTACATTGACAATAGTTTCAGTCTAGGTAGTAATTTTTCCTTGCTTTCAAAACCAAACCAAATCAAACCTTACTTCAAATATTTGGATATAAAGATTAAAGGGCAGATGCAACCCTCAAAACAATAGATTTGGTGATTCCAAGTCATGGGTTAGTGCAATGTGTCACCTATTCTATAGCTCAACACACTGCAAGGATGAAGACAAAGGATGTAAGTGAAAAACCAATTCAACAGTAGAACAGTGGGATCCTCAGCAGCTGATTTACTGATCGTTACTGCCTATTACCCTAAATATGTTCAGAAACACTGTTGGATATTGTAACTTTGTGTTTCTATTCTACCTAATTGGTCCATGATCATCACCTGAGTTTCTTCTGAAACATTTACAATCTAGAGTAACAGTTTTCAGTGCATGATTCCTGGATACCAGGATTCAGTTGTGGGTGACAAGTGCCTTTGTACTGTCCACCAAGATTCTCATTTTGAGACAGGAGGAAATATTTTTAGGAGTGTAGAAAATGAGCAGCCTCAGGAGGCACTCCTTCTGCTGGAGAAGGGAGAGTGGTGACATTAGATGAGAGTTTGCAGAAAAGCAGTAGGAATTAAGATTGCCCAGAATTCTCAGTCATCTGTTGGAAAGCAATGTCTCCTAGAAACCTAGTTAATTACTAACAGGATGGGTTGGGTGCAATAAAAAACTCCTGGGATTAGTGATATAAAACGACAACACGCAAATTTAATAAAATTTAGTTTTTGGTTGCTAGTCATATTTTCATTCCCCTTGGAAACAAGATAGAAGACCAGGATGGCTATGTTATTTAAAAAGCTAATATCCTCATGTTTGATATAATGCAAGGCCTTCTTTCTCTTTTAGTGTAATCTAAATCACATTATTACTATCTAGTAAAAAATTTCTTTTCTCATGACAACACTGTTTACTTCTCCTCTTTGCCTTTTTCCACACAGCCTAGATTTAATGGGACTGAAAAATTCCTGAACCTCTGAGGGAGCAGTATCTCATTTGTATTGCCTTTTTGATCTCTTTCTTGCTGTTTTAACTAAGTCTGATGCAGTGAGAGAGATAAGATGCAATTAGAGAAACCAACAAACTCTTTCAGAGCCTACAAATGATTTCTCCATATCACTTACTTCCACTCCTTGTGCCTTTTGTATTAAACATTCAGTTAGCATAAGGCTTTGTAAGTTCAGTTTCACCATCACAATTATAAAAAATACAAGACTTGATGATTATGAAAATTATTTGCAATCTTCTAATTGCAAGACTACCTCAGGGAGTTAGACATCCAATTTGCACAGTAAAATTCCACAAAAAATCAGCACTTTACTCCTGCAAATGTGCCTTGAAAATCAAAAGACTACCACTGCATTTAGGCATTGCATGATAGACCTAATCCTTTTTATAGGAAGACTCATCATTTCTCTCTTTACAAAGTATTCCAACTTTCAGATAAGAAGGTCTTTTAAGAGGCCAGTTGTGTTGGCATGTTGAAAGCCTCAACACAATTTTTCATGTTCTAGTTTTTTACTGGCTCATCCGTCCAATTTAGTTCTGCATACTGAAGCCCTCAGTAAGGCCAGTCTATATTTAATGTAAATTCGTTGTGCAAATTCAAAATTAAGTTATATTAGCAATTTCTTTTTAGTTGAAATAACAACATGTGAGTCGATAAAAACTTAATTGCAGATGGAGATCAATGAACCACAGAAGAGAAAGGTACACTTGAAAATTGAAAACCAGATGACTGTGTGTGAGGTTATTTCAGATTGAACAATAAATACTGTATGATAACCTCTTTAAATTAGATGATAGGAAAATAAAAGCATATAAAAGAGATCTGCAGAGTATGTCATGCTCTTCATTAATGTGATGTTGCAATGATCAGTGTGCAGAAAAAGTGAAGGTCCCAAACTACTTGAAAAAGTGACATTTAAGTTAGGCTGGAACACATCTATGGGATTCGCATGCATATTGCAGATGTTTATACACATAGGAGAAAGACAGGTGAATTCATCCCCATAGAAGGCTACTGTGGGCTAGTAACAGGTAACTGTTGAGAAAATTGACTAAAAATATTAAAAAAACCCAACAAACAAACCCCAAAACAGGTAAGCTCCATAGCTAAACTTCTTAGGAAGCTGTCATGAGAAAACATACTGGATTGAGCCGAATCAGATCACTGTTAGGTATCAACTAAAGTAATTTCTAGAAACAATATTCTTTGAATTTCTGAATCCAAAGAATTTATTTTAATTTGAATTTATTTCTAAACCAAGAACTCTTTCTGTATTCTAGTCCTAAGTACTTTTTTATAGTTTGAGCATACGAAATCAGTAAAGTCTATCAAGAGTAAAAAAAAAACAAAAAAACCCCAACAGAATCTTCTTTGCTTCTTGAAAACAGTAGTAGGTTTGATACACTAAGCTACATTCCACGTACTGGTTTTGGTAATGTAGAATTAACACCTGTTGGTTTGGACAGAAATCATATGTACAAAATAAAAATCCACTTTCGGTTAGCTGTGTCCTTCAGGGCTGTGTTTAATTGCCTTTAGGACAGAAAGCAGGGTTATCTCTGTCATATCATACACCAGTAGTAGTGCTGCTTCCAGCAATGAAACATTTCAACCTTCATGAGAGAAATCCTTCAGTAAAAGAGCACTGTTAAATGCTCTTGGTAATACTGTGGACAGGATTGTCATTGATTGCCCCATATGACATTGGGATTCTGACACTGAGAAATAACTTATCATGAAATAAATTACTTTTACTCCTACCCAGGATATCGGAGAGATCTGCAGTAGTTGCCTTGAGTGAAAAGGGCATTTGATCTTAATAATGCCTTGCTAATTCTTATTAATGAGTGGAATATCCTTTGTGAATTATAACAGGAATAATGAAATGAAAGAAAAATGTATTGATAGAAAGTAATTAGGCTAAATCCCAAAGACCAACTCATGAGAATATGGAGGTTGGTTTAAGCTTGAGTTGTTAGAGCAATCACATATACATTTTAAATTATTACATTTTTTTCCTCAGGATCTAGGTTCACAGATAGGCATGGGATACTTAATGAGGACATACTCTCTCCTTTTTTAATTCCCATTTGAAATTTCTATAGCTGAAGTAGTGTTTCAAATACTTTAAGAAAATATTGCCTTTTTTAAAATTAAAAAGAAAAGAGCTGACACTCAAAGAATTAAAGACTTTCAGAAAGGTATTTGAAGTTATTTCTGAAGGGATTAAATAGTGGGAAATAGAACAAGTAATATGAGGCCATGCTCCAAACTATTATGGTTTGTACCCATAGCTGCAGATATACCCACGTTTGCAAATGTTTACAGTGATATTTTATTCTTATAGTTCTCATTTCTGTAAAATTTATTTAAACATTTTAGGAACCTGTTAATTTTATATTTCCTAATAATCATGCATAAATGCTAAACCGCATGAACTACTACCCAAATATTAGAACATTTTTTAAAAAAAAAGTTAATGATAATGAGTGAGGGATGGCCAACTCTACAAGAATCAGGAATTTCTAGAACTGTGGTGCAAATAGCTCTGCCAACCTCATTTGTAAGAACCTGATATGCTATTAATTTTTTGTCTTCTGTAATTGAATCAGGTCATTATTGTGGTTGAGCCTTGGTAGCCAGCTAAGCCCCACACAGCCATATGATTGCTCTTCTCTAGTTGGATGGGGAAGAGAATTGGAAGGGCAAAAGCAAGAAAACACATGAATTGAAAAAAAGACAGTTTAATAGGTAAAACAAAAGCCATGCACACAAGCAAAGCAAAACAAGGAATTAATTCACTACTCCCATTAGCAGGCATGCCCAGGAAATCAGGGATCCATCACACATAATGGTTACTTGGGAGACAAATGCCATAACTCCAAATATCTACCTGGTTCATCTTTCTTTCCCAAACTTCTGTTGCTGAGGGTGATGTCATATGGCATGGGATATCCCTTTGGCTTCTTGAGATCAGATGTCCTGGCTGTGCCTCCTCCCAGAAACTTGCCCACCCCTAGCTTACCTGCCTGGAAGAGTAGAGTCAGCAACAGAGAAGCCCTTGATGCTGTAAGGTATGGTACAACAAAATATAAGAAATAGCAAATATAAAAATTGTAACAAATCTGAAAGAAAAAAAATAGTGTGTGAATAAAAATATGCTACTAAAAAAAATCCTACATTTTTAACCTTACCCTTTTCATATCCTAGCTTTTAGTTTTAATCTCTTCTCTTGTTATTGCAAGCCTAATATCAAATCAATAATGTTCTAGCCATTCTAAAAATAAATCCTTGCAAATGTATAATTAAATATTGCTGAAAAATTATATTTAATTTTTATATGTTCTCATTTAAAACCAAAGTAGGGATATTTTGGAAATTGTCTAAACTGGGAAATTGCATTACACTTTCATCTGATGAAGCTGAAGAAACGTTTTTTGAGCAGCTACAAATTTCAGCTATTCATTTAGGCACATCTCATTCAAAGGGGCTTCACAAAATAGTGGATGTCACCTCTCATATTGTACTTTTGGTAAATATCCATGTATGTTATATTAGCTCGCCCTCCTTGGGAGATTTTGCAATTGTGCTGAAACTTAATGAAAGAAGAGTAAGGTCATGCATTTTACATCAGTGAGGGCAGACATAAGATACACAGATGATTTAGTTGGCAGGGACTTATTTATCAGGAAATGCTAACGTAATGTCTTTAAGTCATTCCAGTCTAGCATTTGAATTCTGACTTCCTGACTTCTGACTACCTGATCACAGTCCGTAATGTAGAAAATAAAAGAACCACAAGGCTGTCTCCAGATCACACTGGGATGGAGAACTGCTGTATTTAATGGTTATGAAGGACTAAATATATTAAAATATTAATAGTTGGAATTGTGAAGTGCTGCTCCTCTATTTCAAGGAAGCTTTGAAACTATTGTAAATGACAAAGATGGTAGAAAATAAAAGTTTCATGGATTTAGGCTTTTCAAATAAATCACATTTCATTTTAAAAGTAGCTAGTTTAGCTTCAGTGTTAAACTTCAGTGGTATCTCTTAGGTATAAATTATATGAAAAATATTAATTGAATTGTTATATTTGCACTATTTTTCTTATATTTATAACACAAATATTTTAGATAAAACAGTTTTCAAGTCACATTTATCTAGCTAGGCAAATAAAGCCTGTAAGTTTTCTTTAGATTATCTTAATAATGAATTGTGCAGAAAAAAGAAGTTTCAGAAAAATAGTTGATGAAAGGCTGTAAATTCCAAATCTTAGCAGAGTTCTGTGGTAGTGTATTATAGACAACAATATTAATCATCTCAGCGTAGATTTATGTGCTATGTATTTGTAACTCAGCACCCATCCATAACATCTTCGTTGGTACTTTAAAAAGATATTTCAAGATTTTAAATTTGATAATGCTGCCATTTAGCTTACATGGTTAACATAACCATGTTAGCTGAAAATCCTCTTATTGCTGCCTACATTATATGCATAGCCATACAATACCCCCTTCATCCAAAAAAAATCAACCACAAAACAAACTGTGGGAAAAAAAAATATGGGTTTATTATTATTATAATTGTGAATAGATTATTCCAAAAAGGTCCAGTCACAACCAGTGTTCCAGCTACTGATGCAGAGGGATAGAACAATGCTAGTTCGTTCATCTTCTCTTTGAAAAAGCAGGCCAATTTTTTTACCAAAGAGAAAGACAATAATTTCAGAGGAAGAGACAATAGTAAAGTGTATAGATCAGGACTGCATTTGAGTACAGATTACAGATGTTGGTAGAGAATGACATTGGAACTGGCATGTTATGCAGACTCTGTCATAAGTCTACCAATCTCTTCCTCACTCAACAAGTTCCTGCACTGAAAGCACCTAACCAAAACCCTCTTGCCATTTATAGTGAAAAGAAATTCCAAGCAAATGTCCCCAGTTCATCATCTCATTTGTATCTGATGTGGTAATCACAAGTCTAATGTACTTTTCATTTACTACTGATTCTTACCTGGATCAGTATAACTTAATAATTTTATTGAAAAGCAGGTAGTCTGCTTATTAGAAGCTCACCCTAATATTTCTCAAGTTCCCTTTGGAGCTATGTTCCCTGAAAAACTGGTTCTGCAGTACCAGGTTTGGCATTCAGCACTATAATTCCTAACTCCTTGCCAAGTCTCTTTCATGCTAAGTTATATCCATTGACCTTCTGCCCAAAGTCTTTATAGCAGTCCTGACTAAAACCATCCTTATTCCCTGCTTAATGACCTGGTGTAGGAGCAGTACCTGCCGGTTTACAAGGGCCTTTCTCCATACTGCGTACTTTTAACGAGGGTCTCAATCATTTCTTATGATCTCAGCCAAATATGTCCAATTTCTAACAGCCACAAAATTATAGAATATTTTTACATCAAAGCCAGAAGTGTAGTCAGCACTGAGAGTCTATCTGGAAGCCACCAGCACATCAGTTTCATGCTCTGAAGATAAACACCATTAATAGTAGTTCGAATCTGACAGTAACGCTTATGC
>JANHGB010046203.1:0-38801 GCA_026283785.1 Coracopsis vasa | reverse complement strand
TTCCACAAGTCTGGGTTTTTTTCACTGACTTCAATGAAGTCAGAATTTCTCCCCTGTGCTCTAGACAGCAGGTTCAGTTCCTTATGATATACTCAAAGGTTGTCAGGTTATATCTGTGTCAGCAAAGCAACAGTGTTCAGGTTCATTTTCCAGTCCTGAGGAGAACTTTCTACTGGACTGGCTTGGGTACATCTGCATTACTAAATTGTCTCCAAGAAAGGAAGATTCTTTATTCATAAACTCTGTTGAGATTATTCCGTGGTCTAAGTTACCTCCTGAACTATTCCATGGATTTTTTTGGCAGAGGAATTATTTAGCAAAAACCAGGTCAAGAACAATTTTAACAACTTTGCATTGTGAACATTCAAGTGTCTGGACCCATGCATTGGTACTGATGATATTTTTGTACAGGGACTTGCTGTTTTAAGCCTGTATCCTAATGTATAGAACAGATTTATTTTCAAATTGACTGGAGTAGTGTTTTCTCTGAAATGTGCACACCACCATCATGATGTAAACCTTTCAAATTCTTCTCAAATACAAACACGTTGTAAGCTTCCCATAAACTGATAGTATTTCCTTAAATTTTCATCTAAACTCTAGATGAGCATCTATAATCCAGGGAGAGATGTCATTGCCTAACACAGAAACACTGTGGGTTGTGAATTTTTGCTGTCAGCCTAACATATAATCACTTTGGATTCCTTTTCCTTTTTAATTTTTTTTTTGCAACCTCTGTTGCCTCTTTTATAAATAATTATTCATAAAGTAAAAAGAAAAATAGAGGGTTTATTTTCTTATTCACTCCAGATAATGTAAGCCTGTCACTTGCTCCTGTGCAATTATGCTCATTTTTTCAGGCTCTGTCGGCTGTGGCTTTAGAGAAGGTGAGGGGGAGTAAATTTCAGAGTGTTAAACTTAGCATGTATACCCTTGAGTGTCTGGAGCTATCTGTTTTATATTGAAGATGTGACTGTTAACAGAACTCTGGTGTCTTTCTTGAAATGAACAATCAGGAGGGAAAATAATCTTTTTTGAATAGTTTAAATAACTCTAAAAAAGAGCAATATTTCTTTGCTGGTGTGGGTTTTTTTTGGTTTTTTGTTGTTTTTTTTTCCTTTTGATATTCTCCAGCAATTTTATCACCTAAAGTTTTATATCCCAGAAATAAGCATATGACTGAAATCAGCACCATCTCCATCTGTGCCAATACCTGATAAGATGAAACCTCCCATCGTTGGTTTATTTAGCTCACATCTTTTAAGAGCAAAACCTAGAATCCTTCAAGTAATTTGATAGCATTCCTTCATTTCCTCGAGCAATATAAATGCAAGAAATATGTGGATTATAGCACAGATTATAGTACTCCTTCCTTATAGCTGAAATTACTACCAAACTCATTTTTTCAAGTGGCTCCGTGAAAACGTCATGACTTCTCTGGTGTCACCTAAGAAAAATTTCTGGAATGCTTGGATAGGATCCAAACCCAAGTGGATTTAAGTCAAGATGTTTAGGTTCCCTGATTTTTCAAGACACATTTTATAGGCACTTTTGGAAGAAAAGTCAATTCCTTGTGCTTAACTAGACCCACTGTGTGCACATCTGCAGTTCTGGCTTTGAGCAAGCCTTGAGGCTGTAAGCAAGTGGAATAATTAGTAGGATGGTCCTAAGCAATCTATGTCTCTAAGAACATCACTGGATTACTCTATCTAAAAATATTATCTATCTAGGTTTATTTGATTTATAGTAGTCAACCTGTCTAGTCATGGTCATGCAACCAAGGAAACATCCACGTGATCCTGTGCTACATGCCTTTCTTCAAACACAAATAATCCTTTGGGTTTCTTTCAGAATGACATTAAACTTCCAGGGGGCACTGACTGACAGGAGCTGTACACATTCAGGCTGTGCCTAGGCTTATATTAGTGGATTGAAATACAGTTTGGACATGGGGGTCTTGATGTGTTGAAGAGTAGAAGAGTCAAGTAACAGCAATGCAATTGATAAAGAATTGTGTCAGGTATATTAATTTATTAGTATAGACATAGCCTCACTTTCATGATAAATACCACTTATTTACTCAGATGGAAGCTCCTAGAACAGGCTGTGAGCTGTTGGCTATGGTAGCTGGCTGCCTACCTTGAAGCACAATTGGGTTTCTGTACCAACATTTATGATGTGTTACATTTAAACATCACCTCTGAGAACACCTGACCTAGACATGGTGGCTCCTCCATGTTCCAAGGAGTCAAACTGAGCTTGGGTGAAACCTTAATAGGTACTGATTAAGAGCAGCATCTGTTCAAGCTTTTCCAGCAGCCTCCCTTGTGTGTAACCCTCAATAGTACAGGGAACGGAGGCTTTGATCAACAGCTGAAATAACAGGGCACACAGTCATAGCTCTGCTGTGATCCACTGTTTCAAGGGAAGAATATATTTTCAGATCTAAAGAATATATTAAAATGTTCAGGCTTGTGGATTCGTCTTTTCAATGGACAACATTGATACACTGGTCACAGTCCTGTAGCTCTGAGGTGCAAAGGTCCAGTGTGTAAGATACAAGGTTTGGAATCAGGAGACATGATTTTGATTTCCAGCAGCATGAATGATTTTCTTTGGGTCATTAGAAAGGCCTACACATCTCTATTTTTCTGTCTGACCTCCTACATTTTTCTTCCTTTCTGTTCTCACAATAAGGTCTTCAAAGATGACCATTTTTTTTAACTCTGTTTCTTTATGTTTTCTAGGCTACTGTGGTTTTGTTTTAAATTCTACATTTTGGAAAAAGAACAAGGCAGCTTTTCTAACTTTCACAGGCTTTTACTGATTTAAAACTGTTATGATTTATTACCTGCACTGCCTGATTTCATTTAACGGAAACCTCAGTCCAAACATAATGTGTATAGCACTTGTCACAAAAAACATCAAAGGCATTTGTCCTCTTCATAGGAAAATCCATCCTAAGTAAGTAAACAAAGTGTGCTCCAGCAGGAAATAAATATTGACGCAGCACCCTGTAGAATGGGTGGGATGATCTGCAGCTGGAATCCACAGGAGAGGTAACCAACAGCTCCCTGCTTACTTTTCAGCTCATTCAGCAAGTTGTAGGCCACAACCATCATCAACCCAAAATGTGGGTGCTACTGGGTCACCTGGCAGTACCAGCTGCACACAGTTGAAAAATAAGGACATATATGTAGTTCTGATAATTCAAAGAGAACATATAATGGGGTATGTATTAAAGTATTATGCTAGCTGTGCAGAATCAATGATTCCTAACCTAGCTTAAAAACTCTTCAAAATATTACAAACACAATTTGTACTAGAAGTGTTCGTACTGGTTACGCCTTTCACATCAGGTGACTATAGCCATTTTTATCTTGTCCAGTTCTGAAAACATATTTGCCATCATGTTGAGCCAAATGAGAAAAAAATACAGAGAAATTGAAAAATGGGGATGCTCTGCTTAGAGGAACACAGAGATATTGCCTAAGCATGTAGGGGTGGAGTTAGGAAAGCCAGAGGTTAGCTGGAGCAGAAGCTTATGTGGTCCCTGAATGAAAACAAGAGTTTCTTGATGAACGGCAGCGGCAAAAGGAAAACAAAGGAAAATGTGCATTTACTGGTCAGTATGCTTACTTAGTGGTAAGGGACGTAGAAAAGGCAAAGTTGTTCAATAAGATTTTTCTCTTAGTCTTTACTGGTAAGATCTGCTCTCAGGCCTCTTGTGTCAAGTAGCAGAAGGTGTGAGAATGAACACTATTCATAGCAGAGAAGGATACAGTTAAGGAACTCTTAAGCAAATTCAGCTCCATGGGATGGGATGAACCCAGTGATGCAGAAGGAACTGTTTGCTTTCATTGACAGCCTTTCACCTGTGATCTTTAAGAAGTCATGACAACCAGGGAAGATTTCTGCTGACTGAAAAAATGTGAAGTACAATAAGGAGGATCCAGGGACAAGCAACGAAGCCAGGAATTTTCCTCTGATGACACTGATTGACGGCCTGGCTCGTGTCAGCACAGACCATCTCTTTTCTTGGAAAATGGGTGGTATCTTCAAAAATGTGCTGGAAATGGTTCCTGCCTCGTTTTAACCTCCAAACCATACTCAGACATTGCTTAGCTTTTGTTTACTTTACTGTATAGTCAGTACCAGTAGAGTTGTAGTCAAGGAGACCCAAAGTTGACTATAAAGTACTACTAATGTTCTTAGGCTGTGACATGTTAGCTCAGGAAGAGAGAACTGACCCTGACCATGTTTAATTAAAGTTAGAGATGTATTCATTACTTCAGTTTTCAGTTAAGCACACAGATAGATGCTCTGGGGGCAAGTAAGTAGACAAGCAGGTTTTAAAGGCTCTGCTCATATGAAGTCAACATCCATTTTAAGGAGCAGAGCTGGTCAAAGACTATTTAGCAGAACACTCAGAGCAGAGGTGAACAACTGAAAGGGTGATACTCATTGTTCTGCGGTACATCCCTAGATGTGTGACATATTTTCCAGAAGCCAGTTCAGGCAGCAATTTGTTCTAGAAATAAAATTATTTTATTTGAGTACTCCAGTTTTGAGTACTTTGTTGATCTTTAATAACTCATATTTGATTTGTTTACATATTTATTCTGCTATTGCTTAATAAATGTTTACCTTACAATAAAAATACAAAGAGATGTGAACAGAGATACTTGTAACTTTCCAAAAATAATAGAAATTCTGATACAAACTTGAACTTCCTCAGCACTCAAGTTTGGTATTGTTGCTTAAATGTGAATAATTTACTTCTTTTAATTCTATTTCCCAAAAAAATTTCCTTTGAATGAATGTCCAGCAAAACGTTACTCATAGAACAAATCCAAAATTTAAATTCAAAAATTGGTCAGTAGGAGAGTCATAGAATAATAATTTAGTATATAATAACAGAAAGTGCTACAGCTTATAGAATAGCAAACCAGCTATGTTTCTTTGGGCACGGAGAATGGCAATATTTGACGAAAATAAACCATCAACAAATAATGTATGTAGGAAATGCTCACCTTGCACTACAGGCTGAAAGAAGAAGTCACAAGATAACACAGTGCAGTGTTACAATACAGCACATCAATACAGTATCACACCATCCAGGGTATTGTCAACGCTGTCCTATAATGCTACTTGCCATGATATTTACAGCAAAAGGAGGCTTTCAGCTGCTAGGTAAAGTGTATTCCCTCTTAAGTGTATTCCTTCTTGCAGAGTAGAAAAATATGTTCTAACCTCTCTCTAGTAAAGTGAGAGAATAGTTTTTGATAATGAATTAAATACTAGTTTCCTAGGAGACGGAGTGATGCATCCGAGGCAGTGTCAGTCTTCTCTGGAGCACTGCTTACTGTCCAGGGTGTTCTCACCCTACAATATTAAACTCTGCTAATGGATTTGGGATAGAAAACCTGTTCCTGTGAAAATGTGTTGAATTACTGAGGAGTAATCTGGGACAGTTTCCAGGTTACTTATGCTAGCCTCTTGTATTCTCTGTAGAAGAAGAGCTGAGTAAGACCCCAGACTTTAAGAGTGCTTGTTTTACTAGAATTCTGTGAGATGATCTTGCCTGCATATACCACACAGGCACAATGTTGAGGGTATTAATTTGCATTGGAATGTCTATGTTCTTAGGTGTACATTTATGCAACTTTTGCACTGATGTATCAATAGAAAGTGAAACTCATTTTCTTATTTATCCACAGAGAAGGCTGCATTTTATTCAAGAAGGAATATATTTTCTTAATTTTTTTCCTTTTAAACTTTATAAATTTCCAACAGATAATGTAACTTGGAAAATATTTAGTTCAACTGTAGTCATCTGTCTTTGCTGCTATTTTGTGACAACAGTAGGTGTATAATTTATCTGGGGACAATTTGTGTGCTTACAGTAAACTGATTTGTGGAGAAAAAGAATTTAGCTGCCTTTAAGGTGCAGCTTATTGCATTTTTGAGCAGATTTCATAGTGCATTAACCTATGAGCAAAGGATACCAAGTAGTTTAATTTTCCATTGGAAACTTCAGAAATCTCACCTAATGTCTAACACAGGAAAGCTCAGCCAAACCTTTTGTTATAATTAACAGCAACAAGCCTGGATATTCTTGCTATTTGTATGAATTACAAGACCTTCTAAAAGGTAGACAATTTTTTTCCTTAATGAGTTCTACAGTCTATTTTTACCTTGTTGAAGGAAAAGCTGTTGGATCCGTTCTGTATTTCCTACTACTAATTTCATCTGGTGATTCCTTCTTTGCCATGAGTTGGAAGGAACAGAAATATGCAGTTTGATTTCCTCTTGATGTTCATTTTCTGGCACACTTTTATTGTATCCTTTCTGATTTGTTTCCTGTGGGAAAACATCCTCATTTTTCAACTTCTTTTCAAAGGCATTCTCATTGTCTTTATCATTCTCACCACCCTTTTACAAAGATCTTCAAAACCTGCAGTATGCTCTTTGAATGACAGATTGACTAGCACTTCCAAGTTGATGAGACAACACCACTGATCTATTTCATGATACTCTATTCTTGTATAATTCTCCAATCTGCCCTTTCTCCCTCCACATACGTACTAATTAGAGACCTTCAATGAACTTTTATAATAGTGTAACTAATAATTTAGGGTTCTGTTATAACTGCCCTTTATTCAGCATAGATTCTCCACCTTATGGTCCTGCTCATTCTTATTCTCTGGCAAGGAGAATAGAAAATGAAGTAGCAATTTATAAGCCTTATAACAAAATGCATGTATATTTACACAGGTTACAAAGCAACCCTATTTACATGTTTGCAGATGTACATAGATATTTAAAAGCCAGAATAAATTGTATTTATTTTTGCACAAAATGAATGATGAAGCAAATTTAGAGAAAGGAGACAAAACAGTTAAAGTAAGAGACAGATTTTTCAAGTTCTGACATTTAGTTTGAACTTAGTGAGCTTAGTCTGGACTTCAGTCACTGCACCAGTGAAAGAATTTATGCAGCTCATAAATTTAGGGTCTCAACTTGCCATCCTCCACCTCCTTCACTTACAGCACCTTAAATTTATGTTTTTAGAGATGTTCACATTAAGGAAGTTCAGTGCGTTTAATTTGCAGATGAGCAACTAGATGCTGAGTTTAAGTGATGACAGTTTTCTATAAGTGGTTGCAAGCAACATACTATGATAGAATCATAGAATCACAGAATAGTTAGGGTTGGAAAGGACCTTAAAATCATCTAGTTCCAACCCCCCTGCCATGGGCAGGGACACCTACCATTAAACCATGTCACTCAAGGCTCTGTCCAACCTGGCCTTGAATATCGCCAGGGATGAAGCATTCACAACTTCCCTGGGCAACCCATTCCAGCACCTCACCATCCTTACAATAAAGAACTCCTTCCTTATATCCAATCTAAACTTCCCCTGTTTAAGTTTTAACCCGTTACCCCTTGTCGTGTCACTACAGTCCCTAATGAATAGTCCCTTCCCAACATCCTTATAGGCCCCCTTCAGATACTGTAAGGCTGTTATGAGGTCTCCACACAGCCTTCTCTTCTCCAGGCTGAACAGCCCCAACTTTCTCAGCCTATCTATGATGCGTATAAACATACAGAATCTTCATGAAGTTTATTAAATATAATCCTTCTAGCAGTGAAAATGCTAAAAGCTCAGCTGTGCTTCACAAGAAATGGATTTTCAAACCTAGAGTTTTGAAATCCAGAAGAAAAAGCAACTGAAGATACAGTGCTGAAGTTTCCCGTGCTGATGAGTTTCTAGTCTGTTGGTCCAAATCAACAGTCACATCTGCATGGACACGTCTGAGCCTGTTCAGTGTCCTGCCAACCCCAATGAGGTGCTGCAGAATAGATGGGCAAATTTGCATATGCCTGGTCACAGATCTGAACCTTTCACAATTGCCTTTATTAGTAGCAGAGATGATTGCCTTTAAATTACTTCTTCCTCCACCCCTCCATAGATAACAGGCTCATCCTGCAAAGTACATACACATCTTTATTTTAAGTCATAGATACAAGAAGATTTTAATAGTAGACAGAAATATAATGATCTGAGGCTCAAAAGCTGTCAAATGGCAAAGGGAAAAGTCTATCCTTGATCGTAAGTACTGATATTCTCAGGCGTGAGAACTGAAGCTAGATTTGACTCATACAATGTAAGGTGACTTTACTGAGAGAAAAAACATGTGTTTAGTTTGCTGAAAGATTCATCTGATATTCAGGCTAGCCCAAGTTCTGAAGTCCAAGGTCAGTCTGTATCTAGGCTTTTTAATGTCTACTTTTATTTTTCGCATTTTTGGAGCTATTTTACTGTTTTTTCCTCTTTTTGGAAGTTGAATTATTGGTTTACAGTGTTTAATAGAACAAATATATGAGCCAGCCACTGTTTAATAGGACATTGGATAATGAATAGTACTGACAATATTCTTTAATGTACAGCCAGGCAAGGTAAAACTTATTGAAATATGTAAATGACAGAGATGAACATGGAATAGAATATTCAATACTCGAGGAGCTGGAGAAGACCACTAAAAGTTCTAGCTTTAGTGCTTCTGCTGTAAATAACTTGTGTTATTTATTTATTTTTTAGCCCAGCATCATTTTAGAGCCTGAACAATCAAGCTCTTCACTGACTGGTTTCAGACTTCTAACTATCTTCTTAGTAAATATACATTCTATAGGTACAGTAGCAAACTGCAGAAAAAAACAAATCAGTGCAGTCTATGCTGACACAACAATGCATGTTCACCCCATAGACTGAAATATTAGAATCCAAGAGAAGTCAAATTAAAACACATAAGAAATTCTTTGTTTTCATCAAAAATTGTATGCCATTCTATGGCATATTCAATTTCTGATGCAGAAAGCATGATTTTCTACCACAAGAAGCCTTAGAACATTTAGAGAAATTACTGCAAAGTTCTGCTTATTGCAGTGCAAAGTAGTGTATAGCTACTTAAAAGCTCTTATTAGAATTTTGTTGAATGAGAAAAATATTGATGCAGCAGTTCATTAAAAATAGGAGAAAAGTAAAATCTTCCCTGTTACTTAACCGAAAGATTATATTAACCTTAAAAAAATATAATGTAGTTATGGAATAAACTATCAAGGTAGCAATAAAGTCTTTAAATGCCACATGAAAATAGGAGTGCATAAACAGAATATGAAATCAAACCATAAGGAACAAAATAACAAAGAGTGGACAAAGAAATGGATACAAATTATATTGATGCTTTGTGAACTATTCTTATGGCAAAATACTTCTGTCTTGTTTTCTTATGACTTAACATAAAAATGGAAATCTCAAGAGGTCACATTATAGAATAGCAGAACAGATTATATCTTTGAGTAAAGATGTACTGAGAAATGTTCTCAGTACCATACACTGGGCTAGACTGAGTGCAGAGTGTCAATGTGCCTGAGAAGTGGCAAAAAGAAGAGCAGAGTCAGATAATTAGGAACAGGAGAAACTTTAAGAAAAATGGAAGTGACATGAGGGAGGTAGTCTATCTAAGGAAAATGAAAGCAATTGATGAATCTTAAAAATAGCTACGAGGAAGTTTTTAAACTGATGATCTGCAAGCAAATGTGCTGAAAAGTACAGCATTTGATATGATTCACCTGGCAGTGAAGTTACAGAACACTGTACTCAAATGTAGTATATAGGGTAAACCATACAAAATTCAAACAAATAACAGCAAAGACTGAATGCTGAATGAATAGGGTCTCATTTAAACAGGTCACCAAATCAAACCACCAAAACAAGATCATATGTATGAATGTTTCTATGCAAAGGCTTGAAACCTGAAATAAAAGATAGATAAACTGGAATGGTTGTTTTAAATGAGGATGTTGACAGGAATATACTTGGTAGGATATGGAAGCTATGCCTATATTATACTGGACACTGACTGGCACAGTATTTAACTGTCTTTCAGACAGAAAGAGTTCAGACAGGAAGAGTTTGGGGGCTTGCAAAAGCTGCAGGTTACTTAAGCAGCCAGCACATGACCATGATGCTATGGAAAAAGGAAGGAAAAGGGTTAAAACCAGGGATGTAAGCCTGGGTATACCTAGCTTATCCCACATCACATAGCTCCTAAGTACAACCTATATGGGAATAAGTATACCAGTATTTGCCATTTAGAGAAAAAAGTCCATAAAGTTTTCCACGACCAGGCGATACTCACAACATGTACTAAAGGAATTCAAATACTGAATTGTTAACCTAATAACTAAAATAGGCAACCTCCAGGTGAAAATAACCCAGGGGACATGACGGGTGTCAAATGCATAGCCAGGCTTTCACAGGGCCTTTAGGGTGTTTTGAAACACTGGACTCTTAAGTCGATTTTGTATACTTTGCAATTTGATGTAACTGAGGAAGTAGGCATGTAAATATGCATAATAGAAAATAATCATTATGGGTTTTGAAGAAGGAAGGTACACATCACATATCTGTTACATTTACCTTAAATTTTAGGAAGTATACTTTTGCTTTCAAAGCATTTTCTACTTTTAGTGTCTTTGAAATACTTTTCATGAAGCTAAATTTTCATCTTGCAGGTCTTCTTGTGGTTAATAACAGGTTCATGGGAAGGAAAAAAAATACAAACAAAAACCAAACAAACAATGGAAAAAATAATTATTTATGAAAATGAAATTTATTACTAGATTCAAAGACCTGCACTAGACTTGTGTAGTCACCATATTCATGGATGATTTAGGAAAGGACACGAATATAAAACGTAACAAAGCTTTCTGATGATGCTCTCAGTTGAGTAACAAAAATAAAATGATTGCTGAAATGATGATCCTTTCAAGAAGGAATTAACTGCTGAAAAGAGCATCACAAGTGGTATGGAAAAAATGGAAGAGGAAATATTCTAGTTTTTACAACATATGAGCAACAAACCAAATAAAATTATCCAGCAACAGTTTTAAAGGTAGAAAAGGAGGAACAGTGTAACAAAACATGGAAATCATTGCTTCTAGTTACAGTGGAAGCCAGATGTTCAAATGGGTTCAGAAAACAATTAAGCAAAATTGTTGGGAAAAAAACCCATAAAGATCTATTTATTAACCAGACATAATGGTTTGCCTCAGGAAGCTGCTAACTTGCAAATTGCTCAAAGATGGTAAGTTGTAATGATGGAAAGTATCATTGCAAGTCTGCCTTACCCTTATGTTCTCCTCTACATATCTTTTCCTGGCCACTGTCAGAGATGTGCCCCTGATTAGAGGGATCTTTGACCTCATGTAATATGACCTGCTTTTCTGAGGGATTAAAGAAGAAAGAAAGAACCAGTCTGATGAAAACAATAGGACAGCATAGTACTTTTGGTCTAATCTTATGTCAGTAGGTCAGTGAACCTGAATACAGAAAATACAGGTCATAGCCTGTAATACAGGTTGGTGTCATTTAGCTTTCATAATACCAGAAGTGATGTGCCTCTTAAAATCATCTTTGTCACTGTTTCTCTTCCTATTCTTAATCTATCTTCTCTACTTAAAATGTACTCTGCAGAATAGAGGTTGTTCCTTGCTTCTGCTTTGCTCCTTCCAGAGCTCTAATTACATCATGTCTCAGATCATACCAAAGATCCTGTGCTGTTTCCAAATGGGTCAGGAGCAGATGATAGAGAAATTAATTTTAAGAAACAGTTTATATTTTGGAGTCATATTTTATTTGGCTTCAGAACTCTTGAGTGCAATGTTGCATCCAAACTACTCCATTTAACAGCCTTGATGGACTTATAATAAATTTGCCTTGGCTTCTACAATGAGCTCCAGTATTCACATAAACATGATGATAAGAAAAGATTTTTCTTTTTTCCTGATTTAAATTATCATTGGGCATCTTATAAAAAAAAGTATAAACAGACATCCCCTTTCAGCTTTCATACTGTCTTCAGAGACCTCTTTGGTAAAGGTGTATTGCAATTTGTTCTATCAAGGTTGGATCTGTGTCCTGATCATTAAATGTGTTTGCTTTTCAATGTTTGTAGACTTGATGGAGGAGTGAATACTGCAGATGGAACACATTCATTTTCATATATCAAAACCCTTTTCGGTTTTTCATTTTTTCTTTTTTTTTTTTTTAAACTCCTTTTAGTACTTGGCTGTAAATAAGCAAATGGCCCAGGAAAAGCATGGAGGAGCAGGGTACCTTTTTGGGTTTTGGGTTTTTTTTCAATATGAATTTTACAGCCTTGGAAATTATACCTGTAACATGCAGAAATGATGCGAGGCAATCCTGTTGCAGGTTGCACAACAGAATTTTCACTGAGACTCAGATTCTGTTACTGCTTTCAGTTCATCTGAATTTGCCCAACTATGCAGTGTATTATCTGAATTTGTATTGCAGCAGAAAAACTCTACTTGTATGAATGAAGTTATTTCTAATTTACAGTAGTGTGAATGAGACTAGAATCAGACTTCTTCACTTCAAATATGTTATGTATTGGTGGGTATTAATAATGAAGATTGCCTGACCTAACCAAATTCTGATCTTTCTTAGCTGATCACTGCTAGAAACAGAGCAAGTTCTCTTAGCTTTCCCTCATTTTAGTGGTATTAGTGAGCTAATAAATCAATACAGCATAGGTGATATTCCTGCTGTATTTGGCTAATGGTACCTTAGCAAGCTCTTGCATAGGTTCAAACAGGATCCTACAGACCAGGATCCTGTTCTCTGCACACAGTGAGAAAAAATGCCTGAGATTGGCTAAACAAGGTTGATTGCTGGGTGCTTCTTATATTGCCAGTGATCCAAAAATTCAACAGCAGGTTTGAATAATGTCTCTCATGATAAAACTAGTTCTGCTTCTTCAACCTGTAATTTATTACCAAATTAATGCTAAGTCAAGAAGGGGCCTAAAGGGAATGTGCTGCTCCAAATGCATTTTGTGATGGAGCATTGTTATTTTCATTTATAAGATTTGATGATTAATTAATTCTTTTTACCAAAAAAATACAGTATTCATTTTTCTTTTCTGTCTTTTACACCTTACTGCCTTGTAGTTACTATCTTTATTACCCCACTCAATTTTGTGGCTGTATAGATTTCCAAACCTGGCTTTTTTCTATCAGTCTTCCCCTCTTGCTCTTAGCTTCTCTCTACTAGCTCATTTACCATCTTCCCTTCTTCACTATTTAGTTGACGATAGCCTATCTGCTTCCCAGGAACTACTTAGTGCTGCTGCTGGAGAAGCAGCACTTCCACCTTGAAATGCCATTACAGGAGGAAAGATATCATCTGGGCTTCACAGTCAAAATCTGGACCATGACAGACCAGAATTGTTAAAAGAAATAAATAGTAGTGCTGGTGGTTTTCTATTGAACTGTCATGTGGCATATTCTGTAAGAGAGAGAAAGCAGACAGAGAAAAGCTGTTATTGAGAACAAAGAAAGGAAGATGGGAAGGAAGGACATATTCACACAATACATCTCTACTGCCAATACAGCAGGCTATTTCTTTTCAGCAACCATGGTTATGTGGTTTGCTTCCCAAGAATGAAAGCACCTGTTAAAATGTTGAGCAGAGGCTGAACCCTCCAGCTCAGCTGACTCTTAGCCCAAGTTTGCAAAAAGTTTAAAATTCATTCTGCTTTGACAAAAAGCTCCTAATTTAATATGCTATTGGACTAGTATGGAACTAATCCTCTGAATCAAAGATTTTAAAATGAAAGGGCTAGTCTCTAAGATATGAAAAAATCTGCCTATTTGTGTGATTAATAAAAACGAAAGTCTGCACTAGAATTATTACTGAGCTAGAAAATGTGTTTGACACATTTTGGATGTTGACACAAACTTGGATGCTGAAGTAGGGCTGCTTCGTTCTCTATGAATGTCAGTTCCTGTGAGATATCAGATGCAATAAAGCATAAAATTGTGCTTGATTTATATTCACACAGTCTAATATCATATAATAAGTGGCACTGAAAGCCACAAGGCACATCTTCTAGTGTCGGTAATTTCATTTCAGTATTTTTGGATTAGTGGTGAAAGTTATGGATTAGAAGAATATCAATATATGTGAACCTTTTAGCTGAGGAAACTACCAGAGAGTATTCTCCTGAGATAAGAAGGTTAATAGATATAACCTTGAATTTATGCTTCTTTTAAGTGCTGGGTAGCCAGTATACTCTTTGATTGTAGAAGTTTGTAAAATCACGTTAAACAGGTTTTGAACTGAAAAAAATATCAGCTAACAAAATAAGAATTACATACTTTGAGCATTTGCTTTTCACTTGCATATGAAAGGAACAAATTTAAACTGTGACACTAGTCGTGATGCAAATAGCATAATTAAAAGATAAATCAGCAGTAAAATTCATCACATGAATATATTTTGCTAACGCACTTTCACAAGTTAGAAAGCCAGAGGGGACTATGTAGTCTAACCTCTTGCATACTTCAGATCATGCAACATTTCTGAATTAATTCCCTTTTCAGCTAGCACTTATCTTTTAGAAAGGCATTCAATCTTGGTTTCAAAATGCACAGCTAGAATGACTTGATTTTGAAAAGTATCTCCTCAGTAGCAGAGTTTTGTACATAGGGAATATTTTCACCTAATCAAATTTCACACATACTTCTATATACAGTAATCTGTAGTCACAGGTACCTCTTAAGGTGGGATAACTCCACTGCTTCAACCTCAACCATTCCGTGATTCTGTGATGTTTAACTAACACACATGAAGTGCTTACTCTCTTTAAAGACAATTAAGACAATCTATGCCCAAGTTAGACAGATGTCTGCATTTTAAGCTCTTGAAGTTAGCAATGATGAATCCTTGTCTTCCCTTCCTTTGAGACATCTCAAACTGAAATCACATTTTAAATTAGTTAGTCCTAATTACTAAAGCCTTGGAGCCAATCACACACAAACAGGATCAGCAGATTCCCAAATGTAGGTTTCCATAAATACTTTGTACTGGTGCATTTCTTTTCATGTAGCTGTGATTTACATGATATTTCTCACACCGTCTACTAAAGAGTTGTTTGTTCCCCTGTGTTTTGTAAAGGTCAGGACATGAAGGTAGTCTTAGCAATCAATCCAGTTGTTGCTCCATGTGTTTTTAGCTTGCAGCTTCTACAGTTTGATCCTTGATTCAGCAATCAAGATGGTCACAAACACAGTAGAACATTTAAAGTCTCTGTCAGCTTAATGACTTAAGTCATTCTGATTTAAAACATCTAAGTGTGGACAGGGTTTTCCAGTATCCCACCCACGTTGGCATATTCTTCCCAAGGCAGTTAAATAGCTGTGCATGAAGCCAGGGTTTTCTTAAACATCATCTATAATTATTTTGTATGAATTCTCTGTTGCCTGAAAAATCCTCTCATTCTTCCATTATTTTTTTACACCCTATTCTTTTTTCATGACATACTGTGTATAATGGATGCAGCCCAGACCAGAATAAGAGGCCTCTTTTGCATGTCTCCAGCCAGGTTCAGCATACCCCCCATCAAATTGCAAGAGGTTGGATCCACCACATGGGTATATTAATAATGTCATGAAGGGAAAGCTCTATATTGCTGTGACATACAATACAAAGGAACCTTGGCACATTGGGAACTGGAAAGGCAGTTTTGGCACCAGCCTTGGTAAAAGCATGTCACATTGTTGTGTGTAGCTCAGCCTCATAACCCAGACAGTGAAGACCTGAAATCATATCAATGTTTGTCTGGCTAGAGCTTCAGGCATGCAATCTATTTAATGTGGATGAAGTTATAGAGGCATGGATAGCAAGCAACTGCTTAGAATGTGCCCGCCTCAATTTTTCTATCATTTGCAAAGGCTTGTTGCATCAGATTTGCAGATTTGAAAGAAGGAATCTCCAGCTTACAACAATGCAATAGAAAAGAGTCTGAAACTTTTGAGCTAAATGCTCAGGAATTCAGAAATGCAAAGCTATCTGTATTAGACACTTGCCATTCCATGACTTTCCCCTGTTCTCAAGCGTTTCATGTTCTTTAGTAACCATTGAAATAACCTTGTGAAGTAGGCCGACAGCATTATTTTCTGACAAAAAGAACATTTTTAAAGTGTTTGTGAGCCTAAAGATGGGACCCTGGGATGGCTCTACCAATGTCTGTGATTATAAACCTCAGTGATTTTTTTGGAGAGGTAGTGAATGGGAATAACTCACAGAATAAATATGGGAATTTCTGAGTTGACTTTTTTCAAAGTCGAGGTAACACTGGGTTCTGTTTAAATAACTGATTGGCAGAATTGTTGAATGGAAATTATGTGTGTATCTGTGTATGCTTGTCCATATGTATGAGTCTACCTGAACGTCAAAAGTTATACCATGCCCACCCAACGAATCCTAAACTTTTCATACAGCTGTTTGCTTTCAGAATGCCTATTTGACTAACAGACATCTTATTTCCAACTTTTAGTTGATAAAAATACTAGTGAGGAAGTGAAAATGAGTGACAAGCTGCTAAGCTTGGAAGACTCTTGGTGGTTTATAAATGACAAGTTGGTTTTCTTTAATGTAAACTATAATTAGCCATGCAAAATCTAGCTTTTAGTGCTAAAGAATGGCCTTTCTTTCACTTTTACTTAAAAACGTTTGGTGGGAAATAATACCTCATAGCAAAATTTCTATTTGAATAAACTTTTTTTGTTGTTTGTTTTTCTTTTTAATAAGGAATTTTTATAAGAGGCAAATGTTTGTAAAATAAGAAGTTCTGTTTCATTTCAGGATGTTGACTAGAAAGGAAAATTTTCAAATTTCCCACCATAAATATTTGGTGAGAAGCCATTGGTTTTTCAGCTCAGAAGTCAAAGACTGAACCCTTATTCTGATGAAGCTAATTCATTTTCAGTGGGATGATTTTATATTGAGTCACCGCACTGTTAGGAACCAGAAATCTCATGATTCTGTCAAGTGGACAGAACCATGCTGCTGCACTACTTTTAGTGGACCTGGACCACACACTATGAACCAGTAGTCTGTATGGAAATAGGTAACTACAGTCCTCTTAGTGGCTTCCGTATGCCTCTATATGTTCAAGAAAATCCATGTCTCAGTTCATATCTTACTTGAATATTTGAATAAGTCACAAAATCCCTTGAAATCTTTTCAGGGAAGAGCTCAGTGTAGTGTTACGTGCTTTGAAGAGCAGAACAAGCAAGAATAGTGGTGAAAGATTCAAAGTTTATGGGGATGGGATTTATGTGATTGTGTAGAATTTGATACTTTTGAGTACACCACCTCTAAATTGATGTTTTCAGAAGCCCTTCTACTAAAGCTGCTGTGAAACACAGGTGGAAGATGACAGGGGGATAACACTGATTTCTTTTCTTTCTCACTCAACACACAGAGCTTTGTGTTAGAAACTAAGAAGTTCCTCTGACCCAAACAGCCACACTTCTGTGAAGTTTTCCTTCCTGTCAGAGCTGCTCCATCCACAGGAGCAGCATGGTGATGAAAACTCCCCCTGCCTGAAGGGCAGAAACAGTCAGAATTTATAACTCACCATAAATAAAGCCCTGTTCATTTTGGTGGCTTACATGTGTTTTTCATCGCAGCAGATTCATCGAATGGCACATTTCATGGCATAGTTTCTCAGTCCAAGGGAAACCACGTTTAATGTAGTGTGCTAAATAAAGTGTTCCTCTGGCTCAGATTTCTCTTCTTTCCAGTTCATGCCAGTTGGAATGGGCTGGGTACTAGAAGTTGGATGGGCAAAGCATGTTCACATTGTAATAACAACTTTTCTAAAGAGCTACCCCAAAGTTCTCAAGCTCTGAAATGAACCTTCTTCAAGGCCTAGACCAGGGGCTAACTTTCTTTAAATAAGAACAACCATTTTTTTTTAATCTCTCTTTGTCTCTTTGCCCCAATTCTTTTATTTAACCGCCTTTTGACCCTAATTCGAATCACAGAATGATTTGGGTTGGAAGGGACCTTAAGATCATCCAGTTCCAACCCCTCTGCCACAGGCAAGGACATCTTCCACTAGACCAGGTTGCTCCAAGTCCCAGCCAACCCGGCCTTGAACACTGCCAGGGATGGGGCAGCCACAGCTTCTCTGTGTCAGCCACAGCAACCTGTGCCAGTGCCTCACCACCCTCACAGGGAAGATCCCATCTAAATCTCCCCTCTGAGTTTAAAGTCATTCCACCTTGTCCTATATCACTACTTGCCCTTGTCCAAAGCCCCTCTCCAGCTTTCTTGACAGCCCCTTTATGTACTGGAAGCTGCTCCAAGGTCTCCCCAGAGACCCTTCTTCTCCAGACTGAACAACCCTAGCTCTCTCTGTCTGTCTCCATAGGAGAGGCGCTCCAGCACTGATCATCTTCATGGCCTCCTCTGAACTCCCTCCAATAGGTCCATGTTCTTCCTATGATGGAGGCCCCAAAGCTGAACGCAGTACTCAAGAGGGAGTCCTACAAGGCAGTGTAGAAGGAGAGAATCACCTATCTTGGGATCATTTACTTAACTTTGGTTAACTCTGCAATTTTAAATAGTCATGATTATGAAAGTTTAAATTGTTTTGTAATTTTAAATATCCATTCTCAGTATTTATTATGAAATTGTGAATTATTCACAGTAGGACTCTTTCTTCCATGATGATTGTAAAACACCTATCTAAAGGGGACCCTACTCCTGCTTAAAGCATTTAGGTCCAATTGTGATACAAATAAGGAGGTTTTTGAGCAATGCCATTTATTTTTTTCCTGGGAAGAAGCCATGGGGAATAGCGACATGTGATAAATCCCTTTGCAGTGTCAATCTTGGGCTCTTCTGAGTGAGAAATGACAGCAAGTGATGTCCCATAAAGCAAGGCGGTGGCTGGTTTCTCCAGCCAGCATAGCCACATGATAACAAATAAAATAAGGAGGTGTTATTGTGTGAGTGCTCAAGGCCTGTGTGTGGCCATGGCCACCTTGGTAAGACTTTCCACTGAGTCTGACACTAGGGGGCGGGGGTGTGTGTGTGGTTTGCTTGAATAATAGAGTGTTTTTGAATGACGTGGTGGCTAACTAATCTTGGGTGTGTCTTCAAAGGGAATGATTGTTTAAAGCAGAGGCTAGGGAGAAGGGAATGGGAGCTGAAAGAAGAGGAGAAAGAAAGAAGTTTCTGAAAGAGACAAGAATAGATCATCAGTCCCTTCTCTTCTGGCCCCCAAATGGCACCTCTCTGGGACAGACAGAAGCACAATTAAAAGCTTTTAAAATATGTTTAGCTGATACTGTCACACCTCCTGGGATTTATTTGGTAATTCTCCCTTTATATCTTTATTCATTATATAAACTGTTTGTCTAAGGTGCAATGATCTAGCTGGAAACCCTTCACATTTGTTGTCATTAAGACAGCATGGAGTATTCTGAGATGAGCTGCTAGAAAATGGAGAACAGCTTTCTTAGGGAAAAAATAAAAATAAAGATCCCATAGGTGTTTCTTTCCCTTAAATGTACCTTTCTGAAAATATTTTCTGATGAAAAATAGAAGCTCAAGCCTATATTTACTTTTCTGTCTTCTCAGGTCAGTCAGTTAACTTCATCCAATTTCAGTGAGAAATGCTGGAGGTTTGTGCATGTATGTGTGTTTATGGGGGTTTTATTTTTTTATATTTTTTACAAAAATCTTAGGATCATAAAATTCCAATTGGAAGAGATAGCAGAAAGATATCTAGTCAAAACTCTAGATTTTCTGGTATTTTATTTGAAATAGAGAAACACTTATTTTTCATTATTTTTTTTCCTTCTAGATTGAAAAGATATTTTTTATCAAAAAAACATTTAGCATCTATTTTGTGTGAAAAATATATATCTCTGAATCCAGGTCATCCATGCTTTGTCAACAAAATATTGCATAATCAGCTGACTTTAGGTCTCTTACTACATGATTTCACAGATCTTTTTATGCTGTCTATAGAGTTTAAGTCAGGTAGTTCATTATTTAAGATGCATATATTTAGGTATTAGCAAGTAGGAGTCAGTGAATACTAGGTGTCCATGTTTTTCTTTATAACTAGTAGAGATCAAGAATAAGATTCAGTTACCTAAATATAAATATCCAGTGCCTTATTTGATTCACTAGTCTTGTAGAGATTCAAGTTACCTTGATCTACATTTCATCTGAGTGGATAGATATGACCTGAGACATAGGAAAAACCCAGTCGTATGAAGAGATAAGGAAAGGCCAAATAATGTACCCTGCACAGCCTAAAATGGTAGAGCCTAGGAAAGCTAATTTTCTGTTTTCTTCTTTCTCCCTTTCTCTTTCCCACCAACATAGACGGTAGAACCTAAAGAAAAGCTTAGCTGCCCAAATATTGGTGTCTCCTTCAAGTTGAATTTCATCCCAGCCTGTCAAAACAAAGTGAAACAAGTGCTTTGTCTTAGGCTAAAGAAAAAATCTCCATCATTTACTTTGGCATAAAGATTGGGTCTCAGATTCTATATCCTAATTTCATCCAGGAGAAACGGCTGTAAACTGCAATCTCTAGTCATCTGGAATGGAGAAAAGATTTTTTCCTAAAGTTTTCTTACTGGAAAAATAGGAGATAACTTCTTCAAGACAGAAGTGGCATTTGCTTTCTTCCAGTCCTCAAGAACCTTTCCTTTCAAAAATAATCAAGAGCTATCCTGTAATGTAATCATCCAGCTTCTTTAGCACTCAGAGGCATATCCCGTAAAGCTCCCACAGATCATTTTCATAGAAACCATGGTGTAGAAGCCATGGCACATGCCCAGATCTTTGCTTGCAATTATGTTAGGGCATTGCCAGGCCTAATTCCAAACTCAGGACTACAGAGAGATTCCCACCTTCACCAGCTTAGATCTAGCCATTATGACCCATTAGTTAATTATTTAGTCTTCCCTGTTAGTATAAAAGAAGCACTATCTTAGACTGTACAGAAGATGTGCCAGGAGATTTATAATTGCAGGGGTCTGGTTCTTTGGGCTGAACTGCAGCTGTCTTTTTCCTTTTACCTTGATAAAAAGAAGAGATTCACCTTAGCATCATTGATTCAGTCATCACCCCCACTTGACCCTGTGAAGAAGGACTAGCTCAGCCTCATGCAAGATGAACTTAGTAGGACTTGTAGCTATTTTCCCATTAGTAGCTCAAGTCTTAATTAACATTGTCATCATCTGGGACATCAGGCGTATTTCTTAGATATCATAGATATGTGCTAGACAAGGTGAATTATATCTCAGTGTGACTATTTCTTTTCATGGTCTCAGGCAGGTCAGATACTAATATTTACATTTGAGGAGATGAACACCACCTACTACATTTATATTCAACCATGGATAGGTCAGTGGTGCTCAGTTTCCCCTTAGCATAGTAGCTGTGAGAAAACAAAGATCTTGAGTAACAGTCTGAATGTCTCAACTGCATGCTTTTCACTCCTATGTGTAATTTAATAGGAAGAAAAAAAGTTCATCAGAATGAAACTGTATGTTCTGTCATGAACAAACTTAAAAATATCTAGAACTAGCTGAACAGCAATAAACCCCTCCACTTGAAGAATGATACAGTATATACATTTAGCAAATAAGCGGATGACACTAACTAAAGATAAGTGGTTGATATACAGAATGGTTGAGCTTCAGTTCATGCAGAACTTGAGAAACTTGAGAACTCCACTTGCAGACACCTCATGAAGTTTAATAAACGATCAAAGCAAAGTGTTGCTCTGAGACAGATATTCCCATACATAACAAAAATTGGGAAGTGACTGATCAAGCAAAGGTCCTGCTGAAAATGAGCTGGGGGTCCCAATGAGTGCAAAGTTGGCAATGATACAACAGTATGATTTACTGTGAATGATTCTCACTGTGTATTGAGTCAGATTAGGAATCTGATCAGAAAACTGAGGGGAGTTATTATCTCTTTATTTGGTGCTGGTAAGGTTACACCTTAGCTGTAAGGAGAGAATAAAAAAATATCTGGGCTTGCTTATTCCTGTAAAGTGGTGGCTATGGGGGGTGTGTGTGTCTAATTACAGTTCTCATTTTGAAGGGTTGTTAGGGTGTTACAAAGAAAACAGATTGAAACTTTTCTCTGTGGTGTTAGATAGGAAAACAAGGGATAAAACGCTCAAACTGTTACCTGAGATGTTAAGTTTGTCCATAAGAAGAAACTTTTTTTAAGGAGAATAGTTCAGCACTGGAAAAGGTGGCTTAGAGAATTTGTGGAATTTCAATTCTCAGAGACTTTCAAGACTTGACAAAATTGAAGCCTGACCTGATCTACCACTGGTTATCACTTGTTTGTGCCAATGATTTGAAGAAGATTGGACTAGAGACTTCCAGTTGTACCTTCCAACCAACGTTTCTACAATTCCATAATTCAGGAGACACAGGGGAAGTCGATTTGCAAGGAGTAATGAAGAATTGGTTCTGTGATTTCTGAAAGAGATAACTAAGATCTCAGCTCTTCTCTTTGGTAATCTGACTTCCACAGGTTCTTGTGAAAATCCCCCCCCTAGTAAGCCTGCAGAATCATGGTGAGATTTTTCCAACTAATCCTAAAAAAGTACATAGCTAAACCCCACATATATCCAATGTCAGTTAGATAAACTATTTCCTTTGAAAGCACCAGCTGACATCCATGGCTATATATATATACATATATATATATAGCCTACCATCAATCAGCCGCTTACAAAATACTAGCATGAAAAATAAAGCAAGCTTTATAGCAATACGTGGTTTTTTTATTTCAAAAAAGATACAGGACTGTGAGTTCTTGGAGAGCCACTGTTTGAGAAGAAATCGAGCAAACAAAACAGACTCCAAAGGAAAATTGTATCTGTAGTCTCTGGAGACTTCTTCTCTGGAGAAGAAAAAAAAAATCAATGTATATTTACTCTGTGTCCCCTTTAAATCAGTAGTTTCTGCCTTACTTAACAGAACACAATCACAATTAAGCAAAATTGGTGCTCAAGAAACTATTTAACCTTTCTCTTAAAAAAATTAAAAATTTTATTTTTCTCCTTTCCTCTCTCTTTTTCTTTCTCTTCTTTCCTCACTTTGTCTTTTTCCCTTGCTCACTTTTCCATTCTTACATCACAAAGTCTGATGACCTGCCTGCAGCTGTTTTTCTCAAGAGTCAACAAAATCTGGTTCAGGAACACTGTTATTTACATGACCATCAGTCATGCAAGAAGCAAGAAGAGCACACAAGACCCTATTCAGGAGATGGAGAGTCTAATATTTGAAATAGCTAATGGCTGAGAAAGAGCAGGTGTCTCTTCAGCTCTGACACCTGGTCTGATCACATCAGTAATTAATCATTGGAAGGTGAAATTGAATGCAATTAATGCCCTCCCAGCAATTCATTATTGCAACTGGAAATCTGTGATATGGGGTTGGATTCTGAAGAAGACAGCATACCAGTTGTTTAGAAAGTAAACACCAAAAACTGTGTGACATTTCTACAGACATGCGTAAAAGCAGTGAAGGAGCAAATATCACATTGATACATGAGCCTTAGTGATTTTGTTTATTATAGAATAGCCAGTTTCCCTGCAGGGCTGAGCATGGGGTCAGCTTTCCCGTAATAAAAGTATTGTCTCCAAGGCTTGAAAATTCAGTTGTTAAAATCTGTATGACAGGCTTTCAACATTTCAAAATAAATGAATAAAAATAAGAAACCCCAAAGATACAATTGATTTGACATTAAGACTATCAGGAGAGGAACGGTCTTGTCAGAGTGAACAGGTGAAAAAAAATGTTTTGAAATGCATAATCAAAATCTATGACTTGGTAACACTCTGCATACTTTCATTTTAAGCTTTTCTGTATGAAAAAAAATAATAATAACTCATGAGATTTGACATAGAGGCTGGGAATTCAGCAATGTATGGGAGAGACATTTCTTTGCCTAGAAGAGTTTTCAATGCCAGTAGACAAGACAGAAGAACGGTGCAGTGAAGAAAAACTTCTAACACCCTGAAACAGATCTGGAATTAAACCCCAGAGGGATTAAAGGTGTTTTCACACATCTTTGTTTTTTTGTTCTGAGAAGATGCAATTCCTTGAATTTTTATTTTTCTTTTCTAAAAATAAAAGGCAACAGATTAGAATCAATTAAAATTTCACTGGGCAACTAATTTTTTTCAAAAGACCATGTAGGTAGAGAAAGTGTTTTGTTTGGAGTATTTAGTAACTTAAAACACAGTGGTGTGTAGAAGAGACATGCTCAAATTTTTCTTCAGCTGAATTTAGAAGAGCAAAGATGACCTGTATTCAGGTGATGCCCCTACTCCTGTCATGAGACAGGATGTACTAACCACCAAACTGCATTCTTATGCTCTGCCATTCCATTAACGTCTGTAGTTACACAAAGCAAAAAAGATCCAATGGGAGCAACTGGAATTAAAAAACAAAACAAAACAAAACAAAACAAAAAACTAGCACCCAACATTTTCTTCACGTCAGCAGCTGGAGAAATAACATGGAAGACTGGAGACTGAAGAATCTTCTCTAGATTTATTCAGGCAGATCAAGGATTTGAACCTAAGCTCCCAGTCTTCAGAGTGTCCTAACGATTTGGCTTTTTTAGGATCCACTATTTTCTCTTCTTTGTTTCCCTGTCTCTGTTCATAATTTTTTGTTATATTTTCTTTCTTAAAGTATTTCATCTTTCTTCCAAACTGGCATGAAAACGTGTTCTCAGCTTGTCAATGCCTTTTCCCACTACCTAGAACAATAGATTATTAATAAATGGCTGAGCTTTCAAAAGATCAGATGACAACAGCATTCCTGGAACTGCAGTTTTCTCTCAATTCTTTCAGCTCTCATCACAAAGTTGTTTGAGAGTAATGTAAGGGTGAACAGTGATTTTGATAAAAGTACCTGTGAAGACGCTCAGAAAATGCTGATAAAATCTTCTTGGAAGTGGTCTACTGACAAAAAGAATGAAAGGGTAAAATAGTATAGGAAAGCTGACCATTCCATAAAAAAACAGACAAGATTAGAAAGCAAATTAAATTACTGAAGAAGAAAGTTAAGATGTAAACAGGGAGAAAGCTGGCTAAATCTTGAGATCTTTACTTGTTTCAATCACAAATAATGCTCAACAGGGGGAATACAGATCATATTTCTGCGGATGTGCAAAAAGAGTCCAGATGCCCAGCAAGATAGAAAGACCAAGGAAAAAGAAAAGGTGAAAAAAAGTAAAAGCTGACATGTCAAACCAATCTTATGTCTTACTATAGACAGTAATGAGTTTGTAGCTGCCAATACATACATCTATTTTATTAGAGCTTTTAACACTGTCTCATATGACATTCTCAGAAATAAACTAATCAAATATAGTATAGATTAAACTACCATAGATTAGAGGCAAAAAACGCTGGAAAATTCACTGAAAAAATATGTACAAATGGAAATATATATTAAGTGGTTTCTGCAAGGGAAAAATCTGACAACGAATAATGAGTGGTAATGAATCACCATCATCATTAGCGATTCAGACTGGAAGACAAAGGACATTAGTCAAGATTTTACGTAATACTAAGTAGGGATGGATAAACACATAATTGTCATAATCTGGTAAATTATTTAGAAATAAATAGGATCTCATTCAGGAAGGACCAATGAAAGGCAGTGATGGCGATAGTAGTGGTGGGTCTAAGCACGTGCACAAAATATGAGAGGCTCAGAGTGGTGACATAACATTTTTGCAGAGTAGTTTCTGGGTGCTACGATGATTCATAACTAAGTGAGAAGCAACTTCATTTGCCTGTCACAAAAATGGCAAAGACGATCTGACAGTGTATGAACAGATTGGTAAACATGGAGAAGCATTGCGCTAGGTTGTGTGAGAAGTATTCACGCAGCTGAGGAGCTTCCATCTTGGAATGCCTGACAGTGGGTGAGACATATATCTGTTAGGAATGACCTAGGGATAGTAAGTACTGCTCCTTTTTTCCCTTTTTCATAGGTCTTCTGTGATATCAGTTGCAAAGATGTCCTCGTCTTATTGACACAGGACACAAAGGATGAGTTTTCACTTCTAATACCTAAGACCAGCACTTTCACCAGGGGGACAGGAGATTCAAAGTAAAACATTTTGATTGCTTTTATGTGGGATTATATGTCTCTGTAAAGAACCAAGTAAAACATGCTGCTCAAAGCTCATATGAATTTGTAGACATAGATAGTCTGTATCTGAATTTCATGACTCAGACCATCTCTAACTGAGACTTAATGTTGTTATGAAAAATCCAACATTCCATCTGCTATATGCAAATCCCTCCTTATATTTTCCTTTTGAGACCTCCAAGTGCTCTTAAACCAGCTGAACTTCTTCTTGAAGAATGCTGTTTATGCTTTTCTGAATACAGTTTCAACTTGATACATTTCTCAACATGGGACACTCAAGTGTGAAAGAAAACAAGCTGGCAGGTTTTATTAGATTACCTTATATTATGAAAATAAAGCCTCACACACCAACAATGATTCTTTTTACAACAGCACCATTTGAACAGACATATGGTTTCCTTGACAGCTAAAGCTTGCTTCTCCTTTGTATTTTCCTTTCTGTTACTCAGCCTCCCAATGTACAATTAGTTGATCTGCTGAAGTTTGTCCATTGTAGTTTATGTGTTCACCTGAAGGTTATCATACAATGTGTTGGCTGCATTGTGAACTGCAACTCTTCTGCATGTAGCAATTTCACTGGCTGGTTTCTCAAGCATCCAAAATCATCTCTCTCTAGATTATGACAATGGATGCTGCCAAGGAAAGAAGGGAGAATGGCTGGACAGAGGAAAGCTAGCTCTTCATGTCTCCTACCCCATGCTCTTCACTTTCCTCCCAAGCAAGAGAAGCCGGGGCAGAAATCTGGTCCCTCCTAACTGAAGGCAAGGATCCTTGCTGATGGCAAGGATGCAGTGCAGCAGTGTATATGAGGCAAGCACAAAACACATACCAGGCAATGCTTAATTCAAGTACATCTAAATGGAGGATATATCTTATTTCAATTTGGATGCAGTATTCAACTCTGAAAGAAATTTGATAGTGAAAAATGAAAAAAAAAAAAGTCTCATGTAGAAAAGCCTAATTAAAGCTGTCTCAGATCCCTCAAGGTAAAAACACTGGAAGGTTCAGAGCAAGTTTTGGAAGGGAACAGTGGTTTTAGAGTAGTTAGCTGAAAAGAAAATATGTCTGACCTAATCATGATTTTGCAAAAAGGAGTCAACTATTTTCAGTAATGACTATGTTTTACATGGCCTGGATAGTACAAGATGTGAAAAAACCTGCCCCAGGGAACACAAATGAGGCAGCTGTTGACTACAACTTACAGATTTACAAATGGACTCTTTGGAAAACTTTACGCAGGGTGTTCCTGAGAAGCATGAAATGAAAACCCAAGCCAAACTGATGTCCCTTTGTCCATGCCTTTCTTCATTTCTGAACTCCAGCACTTGGGCTCCTTTGGTCTCAGTGTAATAACAAATCTGTTCCACTTTCGATAGGGTAGCTCTGGAGTCAAAAAGGGAACAGCTCAGCTGTTCATGCAGATACTCCTCTTCTGAACAAAGTCAAGGTTCTTACTCACAAAGGAGGGAATAAAATATAAGAAAGGAAATTCCCTAAGTCAAGACTTAGGAGCATTAGATGATGTGGTTTTAATATAATCACATAGAAGGGAAATAAAACTGCAGGTGGGTTTATGAAGAAAGGCAGCTACAGAGTTGTATCACAGTGTTTGTGGACCTTAGACATATTTCCTTGAGCATCCTCTCCTCTGTGGAACTGCTTGAAACAAGCCAGAAGATCCATCAGCAGCTAGGAGGCTTATTTTGATGAAAAAGTTGGTAAGACTGGAGTCCAAGATTCAGTCATTGTAAGATGAATCTCCATGTTTTGGTTTCCAAGCTTACTTGTGTCAAAGTCCTGAAATGAGACAGAACCAGAATACTTTTTTTGTTTTCTTTACTCAGTGCAAGTAGTAGAGTAACTGAAACCAGCTCATTGAGTAGCAACAGAGAACAATACAGTTGTAAGAATTTCCTAACATGCAAATGCTTTCATCTCTCAAGACGATTTTGAAGAAGAAATTTACAGGAATAGATGATTCCAACAAGCTTTACTGAACTCCAGTTTAGACAATGTCCAAAGAGGTCTGTTTACTTCCCACAATTATTCAACATCATCAATGCAGAGATAAAAAAGGCACAAACTCAGTCACCTATTTTTGACCATTACATTTCTTTTTTTTTGTTTGCTTCGGTTTGAGCTGTGCAATGGTAGGCAAGTAGAAGAAGCCTAAATTTCTGATTATGCAACGCACTCTCCTGATAATCAAGTTCTATATCTCGCTTTGCCCCCACCACAGAAAATCACCTGTAGTTATTTGTAAGCATCAGAGCAAATGTACCATAGATTACAAGAGTTATGTGTTCAAGGAACCAGCAATTGTCATTAAAAAGCAATTTCCATTTAGTATTCTTCCAGTTGCTGGATGTCTTTGTGAGACTGAGACCACCATCACTGCTATAGAAAATAAAACAGGGAAGGGGAGGGAAGTAAGAAAGAAAAGAGAGGAAAATACTCCCTCAGCAACATAGAAGTTTCCTATGGATGTCATCCTCAAATCAGCATTCTAGTAGACGTAATTTTTATTGTAAATGCTACCTTAATTGCCTCTTGTTAATGCTACCTTCTTATAGTAATAATTAAAAAAGAATTAAAAAAAAAAGAAGGAGGAGAAAGATGCATTGGGGAAGAGAATGGAAGAAAGAAATGCAAGAAAAGAAGAAGAAAAGGAACAATAATTCTAATAAAAAATCTTTGTGGTGAAAAGGAAAAAGAAAAAAAGGAGTAAAAAAAAAGGTTGGTGGGGGGGGAAAGTCTGGTGCTAACTCTAAGCAATTTGCACCTTGTGCCCAGATCATAACTCTCTGCCTCCACTGCTTCCACACCCCATGATTTATGTTTGACAGTCCCAAAGTGGTTTGGAAATGGCACAGCATCAAGACCTTGTGGTGGGGCTAACTGATGTTTGAAAAAACAAAAATGAGTTAATTTATGGGAGCGTTCCTTTGGACTGGAATTCCAGACCAACATAGCTCTCCTCTAGTGGAAAAGTTTTGCACACACACACACATACACACACACACAAAATCTCTTTTTTTTCTAGTTTGGTCTCTCTCTGTCTGTTTTGCTCTTTATTCTCCCTATCTTCACTTTTCATTTTTCTTCAGAACCTCTGCCCAGCTGAAAGAAAATCACATTATGTTATTTTGTATTAAATTTCTAAATCTTTATTAACAATATAGTGTTCTTGCTTTTTTAAGTTCTCTTCTCTGTCTTTTATTCTGCTTATTCACATGCATTTTAGAGATTTCCTTGAACAATAGAAATGTACAATAACTTAAGAAATTAAAAATGCTGATTGCAAGCAGCCATCTTCAGATATTTTAAGATTGCTGAATTTTCAGAAGATCAGGAAAGTAATTTTTCTTTGAACCTCCAGAGTTGGGCCTTGGGAAAGAAAAAAATAAAAAACATTCTTCAAGTCATTGGCAGTACTGGGAAATCTTTCATATTGTCTTATGCCAGACAATTTAATACAGCAATTTAAGTCAGAAAAATAGTTAATGTTTTAATAGTTGCTAACTGTTTATCCTCTATATTAAAGGAAACAAATCAGCTGTACATCTTTGACTTAAAAGGCTGGATTACAAGCAATGAATACGGACATAGCTCTGTTGACTGCAGTAGTATCAGAGGTTTGCACCATTTCTGTATTTCTGGATTTGGTCCTTGACCACATAAGTTCCTGTGTCAGTTTTTCTCGAATAACACCTTGCTTGGATCATGGCAGTAAAAGAAAGAATTGAAAGACTGAGAAATAAGGATCTCACCAAGTATGACATGTGCTATGGTACCTTGTATGTTACTGTGCACCAGAAGATATTGAGAGGAGGAAGCCTGTTTACTAGGATAGTAAATATAAATCTCATGCATTTTCCAGCTCTTACTTACATGATGGATGTTTTGGACAGAATCATGGCTTCCATTGGGTATTATGAGGTTCCTACAGCTTGAAGTGAGTAGCAAGAGATCTTCCTGCCTTTATCATAGGTTCACAAGTCCTGTGGATTTAATACAGGAAACAAGGGGAGGTGGAGAGAGGCAGACATGGGGCCAGAGGACTATTCTTCTGCCTGCATACTACACATTTGTGACCCAGTCAGGAAGAATTATCTAGGTTCTCACATTTGCACTTGGAGAACTGAGGAGATGTAATGTTATTTGACTTCATGAAAAGAGGCAGTGCTTTCCAGAGTACTCCTGGGGATCCTGGCAAAAGGACAAGTTAAATAAGCCACACAGACTGACCAAGAGCCTATTCTTGTTGCAGGTGCAAACTAGATAAGAACAGCACAGGTGGGCTATTAAAGAAGTTAGCTTTATCAGTATCAGATAATCTATGCTTTGTCCCTTCTTTGACAATACCCTTTTCCCCAATTGCCTGATATCCTCTCCCTCTCTGCCTCTTTCCAACAGCAGATTTGTAATCTGTCTTGCCACCTAAATTACCAAAAGGCATATGTGTATTGATTACTTGTACGAAACCTATGCACATGAATTGGGCAAATGAGAATAAAAGGTGTGCTGACTCTTTGCTCAGAAGACCAAACGAAGCCTGTGAAGGCTATTTGCAACCCAAACCCCATATATTTCATGGAACTGGCAGAAACAGTGGGCATTGTCTAAATACTGAAGTGTGAATACTGCTTTTACAAGCAGTTTGCTCAGTCCCCCACCCTAGATGGAGAATGAAATACTGGAGAGTGTGTTTAGAGATCCAGGTGCGTACAACTACCCACCAGGCAAAGATCTTAATAGCCAGTGTAGGAGTTACTTCCTTTTTCACCACTTCTGAAGACAAATGAGTGACAGCAATTCAAGGACTTGGCATGGCGTCTCTACCCAAGAAGGCTGGTAAATACTTGTATATTCCTGAATCATTCTATTTTGTCATCTCTCTTTCTAGCCCTGATTAGTTGTCTTACTCACTTGTGCTTTCCAGACACTTCACAATGAAACCTGTCTTTGTTCCTGACATTTCACCATCTACGTTGCTATATTTAAGAGCATTTAATAGATGCATGCAGCCATCTGCTCAGCAATGCCAGCAAACCTAGCTGCTCTGACCACTCTCTATGGCACCTCACTTTGAGATTCTTCACCAACCCTTCGTCATGCCAGAGGAACAAACTGCCTGCTGGCTATGGATATCTATATTGTTATAGATACGGCAAGCAACCACTCCTGTGAGAACCACCCAGATGATCTTGCTTTACAGTTTCCCCTTCATCCCAAACTCCCTTGCTGACTATATCTGGCACCAGAGTCTGTGCTCCACCATGGCCTTTCCTCCTCCTTTCCTATCAAAGAGAGGATGTTAACTGAGGCCAGAGCTGGGTGTAAAGTCTCTGAGATAGCACTACTATCACCTCTGTCTCTGGACGAGAAGAGGTGGTATCAGCCCGTCCAGAGATAACTAGCTCTGCAGTGAGTGACACTGCAGAGATAAACGTCCCTGCACTGACTTGTTGATAACACCCTTCCTTGTCTCCAAGGAGCACCCTGATCCACGAGCTGAAGTATAGACAGTATCGCAATCCAGAAGAGTGCCTGTAGTAGACTACAGCAGTTATTTTTGAGTACATCTAAAATAGCTTCAAAACTAAAAGGGTTAATCCACTTTTGTACATTGGCAAGACTTAAGCCCTCACTTTTGCATCACCTAGTGTGGGGTGCAGAAATCAGTGTAGGCTGCCAGGCCTTTAGCTTCTTAGTCATTAGGATGGATTATGTCAACCTGATCTTGGGAGAAAGGGAATCCCACTGTATGAATGTGAACTCTGACGTGACACTTGCTCTTAGTGCCCTCTGACCTTGTTCAGTTCACCAGCAAGCAGTCTAGATTCTAGGATCCCAGATGATATATTGCTCTTGCTAAAAACTTCTACTAAGACTCTCATGTGTTTATAGGTCTTACAACCTTCTATCTGAATTTTCCATTTCTTATACCATTAATTAAAATCATCCTTGTATGAATACTTAATATGAACATACTAAATAACAGCTCACAGTTTTTCGTGTTCCACACTCTTCCGAGATTTTCAGGCTATTATTTCCTCTCAGCTTCTTGCTATTACTCTATGTTGTATCTTTGTTGTTTCTACATAATCTGACAGCCACTGCTCATTTCTGTATTCCTTCTGCTTAATGCATAGGATAGTTTATAGACCACATACAGTCTTTATGAAGAGCACAGAACTGAACTAAGTATGTTTGGTGAACACAGGTGATTCCAAGACTTTAGGACCAAGATCTAAATCTGCTACAAGTTCTTGATCATGATAAGGTCTGACCTGAAACTAGCTAATTTTGAAATGACTACTGAAATTTGCAGCTAAAAAAGAGGCCAAAAATAATCCCTATGGTAGTCTAAAAAAGTTCCCAGAAGGCTGTCCCATGAAGAAGTTTGCTTTTCAAATAGATATTGGTACCTTTTCAGCAAGCACAGACTCCTTAATGCTGCATACAACCATGCCACAAAACAGTGGTTCATTTAATTTTGCCATTTGATGAAGACTTAACAGCAGAGAAAACTTCTGTTGGACCATTTCTCACAAAACTATTAAGATTCCCTGCTGCTTTCCTTCCAAAATGTTTATTTTGTGGACCACCACAATGGTCTGTATGAATTACTGGCGGTCTGTGCTCTTTAGTGTGGGGAATTTCTACTTTATAATATACTAGCATTTTTATATATGATTTTAATATTTAATGTTTTACAAAAAATAATGTTATTAACTCAAAAAATGACAAAATCAGTGACAGGACATAATCATTATGAAGCTTTCTGTTCTTATACTAACACAAACGATATTACAGTTTTTAGGAAAAAAATCCACATAAAATATTTTTTGTTCAGAATAATTTTGGAAGTTATTACATCTTTTGGTTTACTTAAAATCTAGCTTCTAAATAGTAAAAAAAAATATATTCAGTAGCAAAGAAAAAAGAAAGATAACAGCATTAAGAAAAGGAAAAATTTTTTTTAAAAAAAGAATGAGACTTAATAGAAAAGATACTAGATAAGAGTTCATTAGAAAAAGGAAATTGGCTTTCAATACTCTAAGCTCGTAATAAGATGCCAATATTGGAATTGTTAGTGGCATCATGTTTGCCGTTTTTTACTAGAACTGATTGCCCATTTGATATGATCAGATATTTTCCACACTTTGGATTCTCAGCAAGCAGATTTTCACTGACTAGTCTTCTACGACAATTAATGCATATGGAGAGAAAGAGTGCAGGCAAGAGCAAAGACAATTTGCGGCACCTAGCCAGGCTCCTGCTCTGAACCATCCCAGTATAAACTCAACATATTTGTTGACGACAGGAAATCTCAGCAGCTGAGTCAGCTAAGACAGGAACCAAAGTTTTGCTGGTGTGAGTATCCACTTCATTTTATCTAATGTGAAATACGTTAAAAAAAAGCCAAAAGTTTTTTACTGCAAATATTAAGTGACAGATTTCATCTATTCATTAAGATAACCATATGAGTTTGTCCCATATATCAGTACTTGATGCCAATGAAATTACCACTAGGGATGTATTTTAGTGCAAGTGTGCGTGCATGTATGTCTCCATTTAAATGAGGCATATATGTGTGCATGTGTCTCTCTCACTGCATAAATAGACACATGCACACATATACTGCGTTTTAAAGCTCAAGCAGAGCAGAAAGGTTGGCTTCTTAAGGCATTTTCTGTGTTCTCTGGCAGCCAGCAATAGCCAGGTTAACCTGATCTTTACCACATAAATTCAGTCCAGGGAATGTGATTATAAAACTTTCCCATCCATGCAGCACTTTAAACCAAACTCATGATACTGAAGGATGGATGTATTCCATTCTCAGTGTGTATGTGTGCGAAGAATTCAATGGATGGGAGGACTTTAGAACCACCGTACAACATTTTTACTTCTTATTTTTACTTTTTTTTTTCCCCTACAAGTGAATTAGCAGAAGGGTAACAACTGGTCAAAACAGCTAGGTCCATCAGAGCTGACTGGGATCAATCTCTTAGAGCCAAATATGAAACTCAAAGACCTACCACAGTCATACATAAAAAAACCCAAAAAAACCCCAAAAAACAGTAAAGAAAAAGAAGAAAAAAACTCAGCAAACCCCTCCCTTTTCATAGTATTTTGCAGCACCCAAAACGTAGTAACATAAGTGTGTAATTCTAAAAAATAAAATCAGCAGTTGTGGAACAAAATATACAAGTGGATTATTTAAATAGAGCTATGCATTGCTCCCTCAGGGCTCAAAGGTCTGAGTTGAAAACCACAAAAAACAAAGACAGTGAAAGACCAATTTCCCCCAGAACAAGGCATCCTGATCTCTTTCATGAGCAGACCTCACATGAATAAACTGGTAAAGTACTGCAATTCCATTTGGCCTTTGGATCCAACACAGCCCCAGTAGAAATTATCATACTGAAATGTATGTACCTCATGTCCTATCTGCAAAGCACCTGTGCCACCACACAGCCTGGTCGCACACAAATATCCTGAACTCAAGCAAAGCATTATTTGATATCCACTGAAATTGTTACAGAAAATCCAAGTGACTCCAGATACCACAGACACATGCCCTTGCATCAAATAATTAAATAAATGGAACAATAATTTGCTTTTCCTTTTTGCTTTGAGGAACAAATGCAAGACAGACCCTGGAAGAGCTGTATGCCAGTTTTGCTTACTTCATTTTATAATCTTAGCTATGAATTCCATCCCCTCTCATTTCTTCAGAGTATGTTTCCTTTTGAAATATAAGAGCAGTAAGTACACATAGAATAATCACTAGTCTCATTGTCATAGTTTCTAGCTTTACTGAAAAGCTTGCAGAATGCCCCAGTAGAAGAAATGCTGTAAAGAATTCTGATCTTCATTTCTGAACATCCCTAATGAGACTTTTAGCTGAAACTTATTTATATGGCAATCACCTCAAAATTTTATTTCTCTAAAGCTGTTCAGCCATATTACATGCACCACATAACTTTCTGAGTTGTTCCTGATATTACCTACTTTTTGATTAAACATAATACCAAAATACTGGCAAATAATATGTCAGGAGGGATTAATAGATGGGCGTATAAGCGGTCATTCCATGTTGCTACTTCAGTATTTTAATTCTATTGAAATAATAATATGATCAACTTAAAAACTTGAAAAGTTATGCTGCATATTTAAATAAACTTTCTCACTAGTAATTCTTAAAACAGACTGCAAAATTGCATCAAAATAATTTTTCTCCTATGAGGCAAAATTCCCTAAAAAGTAACACTCCACTGTTACTTCCACTGTTAGTTTTGACAGATTTTGAGAATGAAAAGTGAGTTCTTTAAAAAATATTCTGGACAAATATTTTGACATTTGAAAATAAAGATGTCCAAAGTCAGCAGCTCTGGTTCTCATGAAATTCCCTCAGCCATTGCCATAGAAGATTAAAGAGAATATGGGGAGGGAAATTTCCCTTTTCTTATATTTATTTTTAGGCATCTCATATGGATCTCTTCCTAAAGAGCTTTTTGGTCTGAGCTGGTATGTCTACACATACATTCTTAATCAAGTAAGTTGCTTCAAGATTATTTTGGCAAGATTTGAGGGCATTTAAAAAAAATCTCAGAAATAACCACAGGATTGCTGAACAATCTGTCTCACCTCTCTAGTAATTACTTTTCAAAAGTGTGATAAAGTTTTTTTAGATGGAGAGGGTTTTTTTTTTCCTAATTTTATACTTCAGGTCTATAAAGGTCCCTAGAGAAGCTAGCCACTCCATACTCTTTCATCATAAAGGAAGAAGAATTTGCTTTACAGAACAATTGATGAGCACTGGGCTTCTCTACCTGATCCCAAGACCTTAAAGGACCACAGAAGACAAGTGGATTGGTTATTTCAGATGTACAAAACACCACCTCAGATGTCGCATCCTCATTTAGGTGCCTAACTGTATCTGGTATCTTACTCTAAACTGGGATGAACTGCATATCTAGTTCTCCCGGAATAACAAAATAAAAGCATACCAAACCAAAGCAAACCAAGAAATGTACCACAAGAATAACATCTTGAATCACTGTCTTGGATCACTGCAACATCCTAACATTGCTTTTTGAGCTTAGACTCAATTCATTTTCAGCTTAGTTCATTTTTCACTTTACAATGAATTTTGCTTCAGGATTTAGAGTTTCTTTTTGTTTTTTTTGTCATTTGTTTTGAGTGTGAATGTACATATCAACAGAGAATTACTGTAAACAATACCAGAAAATATTTATAGTAGAGGGGTAGAGAGACACACAGGGAAGAAAACTATAGCATTTCAGGATCTCACTAGCATCTGGCCCATCTATCTTTGACTTCCTATTCCAGATCACCATTTTGAAGCATCTTGATACAGATCCAGCACTGTAAATTTCAGCATTGCTGTGCACTTGCACTGTTGATTCAGCTGCAGTGGGTATCCGGTCATTTGGGCTGAGAACTTAGAGGCAGATGGCCATAATGTTAGCCAAATCACTCCCTTCTGTGCTTTTGGCTACAGAAACTGGCATGCTTTAACCATACTAGCCCAGTAGGCCATCTGGATTCAGACAGATCTTCTACCCTTTTTCTGGCATGTCTAAGTGTTGTAAAACTTAGCTTGTTGGCAGTCATGGGAGTTTCTGAGTTGTTTTGGGTATTTTTTTTAACAGATGTCCAAAGGAACCATGAGCTGATGTTTCATTTTCTGCCTAGGGTTTCTTTGCTTCTATTTCAAGACCTTTCAAAGTAGACAGTGTTGTGAAGCTGGTTCTCCTGTGAAGAGCAAAGCCTAAGAGGGAAAATTGAGGGTTTAATTTCACAACCAATCTTTCAAAGCATGCACAGCAGACTGCCTCTATAGATGAGGCTATCCTCCTTTTGCAACATTTTTTGCTTTGTTTCAGGTGGCAGAAACCTCCCAGACCACTGCACTTGAAAATAGTGACTGGGAGCCTTTCAAGTTAAGCTCCACAGGTAAGAACCCAGAAGCAGATGCAGTGAGGATTATGTGAGTTAAGGAATACAAGATAGGGAGGAAAGGTTATGAATGAGGGACCTACATGTTAAATAAAGAGTTCTAAAATTTCAGCTAAGGTCCTGTATAATTTTGTGGATCTAGTCTGTTGGGTCTAGTGAAAAAGAAGCGAAGATTGCACAGGGAATTATCTGGTGAAATGATAAATGCTAACATCAGTGCATGGGGTTAATTAAAATTAAGCAAAAGAAAGAAATTAGAAGAAAAATTCAGATAATAATCTACATGGAAAGCAAGGGAAAAAAAAAAAAACATTTTTCCCGTTAGCTTCCACATGGTGAAATTGTCTTTCAAAGAAACCAACTATATTCAAAGCAACTACATTCAATTTATATACAGTACAACACACTATTTACATTACCAAGGACATTGGACTAGATAAGCAACTAGATCATTCTGCCTTTTCTCTTTGTTCTTTTTAAAAAACAAAGCAAAACAAAAAAACAAACCAGAAAACCAGAATAAAACAAGGCTGCACTGATATCTTTGCCCCAGACTTGGATAAGATAATGTTTTATTCAGTTATGAAATTAAATACTTTAAAGCTCATGAGATGACAGCCATTAGAGCGCAGCATGACTAAATACTATTCACCTAACATAACATTATCCATCAAGATTCCAACACACACATGCACAAATGACCCACACCCAGTGCACCCAGCCAACACATAATCTGTTGAAAATTAAGCCGGTAATGTATGTTAAAACATTCGTGGGAAGTTTGGATCCTGAGATATTTTGCTACAGTCTATGAGCCTTTCAATTAATTCATTACTCATTCTTCCCGTTTGCTTATTCATAACCAGAGGCCATTGTCTTGTGTTTCTGACATCACAGTCAGTTGCCTTAGGAACAGTGATGATGTCACAAGGGTAGAATTAGCACCTATTAATATGAATAGGCACACAGAAGAGATGAATAATGAGTTCAGGGTCTGAATTAGACACAAATTACTAGGAATTTTTTGGACAGGAAAAATACTTGAAAAGTAAATGGGGCTTATATTTAAATATTATGTTTTCATTGCACTTGGACAGTGAACAAAAGTTGATATTTGAGTAATAAAACTACAAATACTGGGGTGAGAACAGCTGTAGGATCATGAAAGTTTTTTTCCATGCAAATGAGCCAAAAGTTTTGACTTTATTTTGAATGCTAATGAATAAGAGCATGTACCCTAGAACCCAGTAAGGCTCACTAACATCCAAGTACTTGAAGTTCTGAGAGTCTCACAGACCACAATTCAACAAAGTATTGCATTATGTCTAACCACATTTTCCTCTATTTTCCACTCAACACTTTCTCTTTGTTTACTGGTCAACATTTTTTTTTTCTGCTTTGTTCAGCCTCAAATGCTTTCCTTCTGGATTAGACTAAATTACCATAGAGTAATAATGTAATTGGTACCATATAGTGTAATGGTAATACCTACCTGCTACCCAGTATGAATAAATCAGTTGATGAAATATTGACTTTTATAAAAGAGAAGAATATATGTCTTCCAGTCCAGAATAAACTAAAGGTATAAATTATTGCCTTTTGCTTATTCCTGTTTCCTTTTTCTTCTGGAAAAAAAAAAATAAATAATAAAATAAAAAAAGAACACTAGGGGTTCACTATGTCAAATAATAACTTTTAACTGT
>JANHGB010046200.1:0-22968 GCA_026283785.1 Coracopsis vasa | reverse complement strand
ACGCCGGCGAGTACGAGTGCCACACGCCCAACACTGACGAGAGGTACTTCGGGAGTTACAGCGCCAAGATGAACCTCCCAGGTGGGTCCTGACAGAGAGCCCTGCTTGCTGCTGGGCAGGGGCACAGACAGGTTTCCACTGCCTCCAAGAGCACAAGAAGTGCTCGTCTGTGGGTCTCTGACAGAGGGCAGCTGGGAAAGGGGTGGTTAATGGGACCGGGGGACACAAATTTTATTACTCTTCCCACTGTGGGATTGCTGCTAACAGCTGGGCATACCCCTGGTCATGTCCCCTCGCAGGTTGCTCTGGCCCTTGCCTCCCAGCCAGGGAAAGGGGAAGAGAGAGGAAGCCTCTACTGTCCCATGGCCCGATTTCTAACTTCAGCTCCTGATGCAGCCACAGCATTTCTCAGCTAAGCACTTAAGAAGACAGGAGTTTTCAGGCTCAGTGCATTAGCTGTTGATGTACTCTCAGGTCAGGGTGTAGGACTTGACCCAAGCATGATACCCACATATGGAGGGAAGTAGCAGGGAAGGGGGAAGGTAATGGGGTGGAGAGACAAAGGGAAAGGCTCTACTGTGAGCCCACAGAGTTACATGGTGGTATGGTCACAATGAGAACAATAAGCCATTGGAATAATCTTCCCATGGAAGTGGTGGACTCCACAGTGTTGAAAGTTTCTAATATTCAGCTGGACAGGGTGCTGGGACGTCTCGTCTAGGTCATGCTTTGCCTGAAAGGTTGGTCCAGATGATCCTGGAGGTCCCTTCGAACCTGGTATTCTATGATGCTACAGTAGTAATTCACCTTGGTATTCATCCCTGTATTCTCTTTATGCTGGTGTTGTACCAGCCTGCACTTGGGATTGTGAGGGGCTGGATGTTAGTCTCTTTGGGGTTGCCCAATTAATACCACTCATAGTTTGACTGAAGAGAGTACTGCAAAGAGCTTCATTGTGCTTTCTTGCCTGCTGAGATTTTAAGCACTTCACACACCTTTGCATTGGCTGGTGCAAGCCTTGTCAATCAACTACAAAAGATATTTCTCCTATGCTGTCAGATCTGTTAGGGCCTGGCCACAGTTTTGTAGTGTCCGGCACATTGCCCGTTGAGGACCAGAGACAATTTTTCCTCTGACCATCTGCTCTCTGTTTCTTCCCCATGCTCAGTGATCACAGACACCCTCTCTGCTTCCATGGCACCGCAGGTCCTCACCCGCACCGAAAGGGATGCGGTGGAGCTCACCTGTGACGTGTCCAGGCTCACTGCCCAGCACACACATCTCTCTGTTGGTTGGTACCATCTTCATGGAGCAGGAGAGCACCGCTCTGAGGAGGTCCTCACCCTCTCCAAGGACTTTGTCTTGAAACCAGGGCCCTCTTACACACAGAGGTTTCTGGTGGGAAACGTGTGGCTGAATAAGGTTGGAGCACCACGTAGAAGCTCTCCATCGAAGGAGCAGAGCTGTCTGACCAGGGGCAGCTGTACTGCAAGAAAGCTGAGTGGATTGAGGATCCTGATGGGATGTGGAAGGACATCTCCAGCAAGCAAACAGGGAGGACATCGCTGGTGATCATGAGCCAGGGTAAGGTCCTTGCAAACTCACATGTTCGTTCCAACTCCTTTGTGCATTTAAGGCTCTATAGCAGTAGCCTTGTCTGTTCATGCTGTCACCAGTCTGCTGGTTTTCAGAGCAACTGGTGTTGCTGTTTATTAGACCATCCATGTGTCCCTTCCTAGTAGCTCACATATGGTAGTAATGGGACTGTGGGTCAGACTGTGCTTTGAAGAAGGTGCATCAAACTCCTGGCTTACGCTTTAGGAAAATGTAGCATTAAGTATTTAGAAGGAGGAGACCTAGACATGCTACCATGTGTAAGATGGATTAAAATAGGAAAGCTTAAACCCAGCCTCTTGCAAGTGCTGCCCGTCCTCCCAAACACCACTCTCTGCCAGGCACCTCCTGTTCCCTCTGCCCAGCAGCTTCCCATGGCTCTGATTCCATGGTTCTGGGCAACCTCGTCTAGTTGAAGATGTCTCTGCTCATTGCAGGGGGGTTGGACTGAATGAGCCTTGAAGGTCCCTTCCAAACCAAACTGTTCTGTGATTCTATGGCTCCTGGCATCTCCAAGATCTGTGCTGCATCTCCCAGGGCCAGTAAGAAAATCCCTCTTTCCCCACTGCCCTGGGATGGTTACAGTGTGTTTGCTGTGTGTTTGCTGCCACTCATCTGAACACATGCCCTTTGCTGGCTGCAGTCATATCTCTGCTCTTCCCTCAGCTGTGCTCAGATGAAGGGAAAACCTCCCTTTCTCACAAGTAAGTTTTACCTTAAAGCAGCCAAGGCAAGTCTGCATCTAGTTGGCACCCTTTAACATATGCAGTAAAATGGGATCAAGTCTTTCACTGAAAACCTGCCTGGGGATGTGGTGTACCCTGTTCCCATGCCTCAGGGAGGATGAAGGAGGCTGCAGAGCTGAGGCAGGGAGAGAAACCCATGTCTTGTGGTAGGGTGGCGAGGCAGAGCAGGAAACCAAAGAAAGGTAAGGACCAAGCATCCTGTCTGTGACTCAGGAAGGTGAGGTACTGCGGGAGGGAAGCAAAGTGCAGTCTCACACTGTCAAGAGTCTGGTTCCTAAAACCTGGCACAGCTTTATTCCCCTTATTACACCCTGTTTGCAGCAATGGCTTTCTATGTCTGCTGCTGCCTGGCGAGCAAGAGCAATCAGTGTGCTTTCCTGCATCTGCTTATTTAAGAGGGTTCATCATGATCAGTGTGGCTTTGGGTACCAGTGCCACAGGATTGTTTAGAAGTAGAGAAACCTTGTCAGAGTTTACTATTTGCCCTGTGGTAGCTGTTAAGAGTATGAGGCAGGTGATAGTGGAAAGAGGACAACATGGTGTTTGTACTAGAGCTGCTGGTATTGCTGGGAGGTAAATAGCAATAGAGGTATGAGCCTTCCATCCTGTCAGCATGGTCCCATGGGAGAGCCCAGGCTGCAGGGCTGAGCACCCCACCACAGTGGCAGCGGGTGACCACTCTGACCATGGCTAACCACTCCATTGGTTTCTATAAATTTTCCAACAAATATTTGGGAACGCAAAACACACCTGCAGTGGCTGGGATTCCTGTTTGCAAACTGTTTATGAACCAGTGTTTAAATTCACAGGGTACTCTACTTTCAATAAATTACTCAAGCCCTTCCAGTTGCACTCTGGGAGCTGCTCTGTTTAACCTCCAAGCTTACAGCACATAGCCTTGCCCTTGTTAGACACGGGGGCCACTACAGTGACCCAAGGAGATGGAGTGGTGTGGGCTGGGCTGCCTGCCCATGGAGTTGGGGCTCAGCCCTACCCCTGCTTTTTGGCTGTGCCAATGCTGTGTGGGGTCACTGCATAAGGTTTTGGGGCACCCTGTGGGTCTCTGGCTGCATCCACTCCTCAGCCAGACCAGTGCTGGGAACCAGAGGGTGTTAGTGGCGGAGGCTTTGAGGCCCTGTGAGGAAGGTGAGATGTATCATAGGACGCAGAGACTGGGTCTTTACTTCGGGTAGAGCTGACTGCCCAAGAGGGTCTGCCAAGGAGAAGGTGGCTTTGTGCTCCCCATGGTGCTACCCTCTTTGCTCAACGCCTACTGCTTGTCAGTATGGGGGACAGGGCAGGGACTAGGAGATGATCTCCACCTCCTCTTGCTTTCCTCCAACTTCCATGTGCTGTTACAAGTCTTGATATTTCCGCTTCCTGTGGGAACTACCCCAAAACCTCTCCATCTTGGGGAGCATCTGTTGCCCACATCCTGCAGCAGCCAGTGTGAGGGCTGCAGCGTGTGGGACCAACAGCATCAGATTCAGACAAGCAACTTGAGTGCCAGACCTCCACTCACCTTTTCCACAGACAGCAGAGTTAAAAACACCACTGAGTGGTAAAGCCCCTCTGTGCCCCTTTCTGGCTTAAGGGATATTTGTCACATGAAACAGAACAGCTTCAGGAAGTGAGACAGAGCAGCCCCCCAAATAAGCCAATGCCTCTGGGTTAGGATGCCTGAGCTGAGCCAGGGGTGGCTGTGGCCTGAGGCCGTCTTGGTGGGTACTCTGCTCTAAAGATGGGAGCTTAGCTCCATGGGGCTGTGGTGCCTCCCCCACTTGCAGCTGCTGGTTAGTGCCTGGCAGCTGTCTCTCCATGGGCAAAGTTTTCCATCCTGATGACTTTTCTTATGAAAACTGTTTCAGTAGAGAATTCGCTACCGTTTCTCTCTGTGCAGCCATCAGTGCTGCCAGGTAGGAGGAAAGCGTGAGCAGGGCCGCCTATCACACTCTTTGCTTTTGACTGCCCACAGGTAGAAACATCTCTGTGGACATTGCTGTTGCTGAAAGCTTCCTTTCTGAAGGTGATGCCTTGCAGCTAAATTGCATGGTGGGAGCTGAGAAGAGCAACAGCAGGCACTTTCAAGTGCTTCGGCTCCTCAACAGCATGGAAGTGGCCAAGGTTGACCCCCATGGGATATTGATTTTGGAGGCAGAATATGAGGAGAGAGTGAAGCTGGGGCAGCTCCAAGCATTCAAGCAAAGCAACATGGTTTATGTCCTCACTATCTATGAGGTGGGGCTGAAGGGCAATGGGACACACTGCTGCTCTGTTTCGGAGGTGAAGAATCCTGGAGACTTTCACAGCATCCACACCATTCTGTCATCAGGCATCCAAGTGAACGTGAAGCAGAGAGGTTGGTAAATCCTAGTGGCTGCTCTTCTGGGTAAAGCCTGCAATGATCCCTGACTAGGGAACACTTCAAGTCTGGCCTTATCTTGATAGGGGCAACACATGCTGTTTACAGGAAGAGTGCAAATGTGCCATAGGTTTTGCTGGATAATAGTGTAAAAAGCACTAGCTTCTGGCAAACATTAGCATGACAAATGCTGCAGCTCTCAATGAAGTGTAAATCTATAGGTTAGGATCTTTGCAATGTTTTGGGGCAAATAGGTACAGAGTTTTGGGGAGGTTTGGTCTCCGTGTGTCTTTGGAAAATTGTGAGCAATGCCTGTTGCTGTTCCTGAGGATCATGGGATGGACCCAGCAGAGCAGGTACTTCTGGATAAGGGGAATCATTCCCATTTCCATCAGGGTGATTTCATGGTTTTGGAGGGATTACTTGTAAGAAACCAGTCTGAGAGATGTGCAAGAGACTCTTGCTTTATTCTCATAGCTGTACAATGACAATTCTGACATATCAGGAGCTGCCTGTTGAGACTATTTCATAAGCATTTCTTTGTGTATCCGTATCCCAAGAAAGACACTCCTTTCTGTTTCTAATATCGAGATTTATCTAGTAATTTATCATTTAATGCTGCAGTATCTCTGGCTTTCTCTGAGGAGCACAACAACGTCCCCTCCAAGTTGATAACTGTTTGCAGACAGCCGCTTGCACCTCTCTGTGTCCACCAGCACGCCGCAGGAGATGCCCTGATCCTGTTTTGTCAGGTGCAAGGAACCACCAGGCCTGTGTTGATGTAGTGGTGGCATCCGCCACCGCAGCACCCAGGTCCTTGGGTGCTGGTGACCACCATGGAGCAAGATGGCACCCTGAGCCTGGGCAGCGCCTACCAGGACAGCAGGATTCGGAGGAGCCTCCGGCTGGAGAAAGTGAGCTCTGGTGCTTTCACCCTGGTGATCCTCAACATGTTGGATGAGGATGACAGCAGGCGGTATGGCTGTTAAGTGACTGAATGGTCCCGAGGCCAGAGCTGGACAGAGGAGAGGGAGACAGCAGTGACAGTCAGCTCCATGGGTGAGCTGGGCCACTCCTATTTCTGGGCTTTCAAGCTGGATGTGCTAGAGGCAAGGCTGGAGAAGCAGGTGGACAGAAGTCTGCTGTGCTCTGAGCTCCACTGCTGCTGTTGCAGGGTGACCTGGGGCTGATCACTTGGCCCTGGAATGCTTCAATTACCCCCATTTCTAGCAGGGTGCTTGAGTCCTCCATGTGACATGTTTTTCGAGAGACAACTGTGACAGAGCAGCTAAAATGCAGAGACCTCAAAGGCAGTGGCTTGCTCAGCAGGTCTTCCTGACTGTCTCTTAGCTTAAAATACAAAATATCTGCTCTAGCAGCATAATTACTTCTAGTAATTAAGCTCAACAAATGCATTGCTGTGTTGTATGGCAGCCTTTGTCAGAGAGACACCCCTGGTGCAGGCATCGCATTGCTTCTCTTGCCCTCCTGTCTGTGCACAGAGCTGCTAACCTCCCTGGCATGCAATGCCCACACTGTTTCTTCTTTTGATTGCTTGAATGTGTGCTTTTATGGAAAGGCAGCTTTTGGCTGTGATTTAGGGTGGTTTTTCTTTCTTATTGCTGGGCTGCATGTTCAAGAGCACTGGTTGATCCATACAGGGCAGCAGCATCAGCAGAGGATCCCTGACTCCCTCTTGCAGGGTGGGACTGGGGAGCCTGGAAGAGAAGGGTACTCAGGGTTACCTGGGTTGTGGGAGAGCAGGGGGTGAGGTAGGAGAGAGGCAGGGTCAGCGTGGGGCTGGAAGAACACAGGGCAACCCATGGGACAGTGGCACTGGCAGAGGAGCAGCAGGAGTGCTGGCTGCCGTGGGGCTGAGGTGGCTGAGGCAAGGGGGATGTGTTCCGCATGGGAAGTGGCACAAGGCAGGATTTCTGTCCTGGTTCCAAAGCCTCTCTCCTCCCGAGCAGGTCTTGATCTGCATGCCATGCTGAGAAGCTGAACTGTCACTGTCAGATATGGGCAGAGTTTTGAACTCATCTGCCAAGTGAGCGCTAACTATACCCTTAAGGAGGTCTGTGAGGTGGTTCTTCCAGCCCAGCCTGTCCGGTGGCCACTACCATGGCCTGTGGGACTGCACAGCCACACTTCCAGGGGAAAGCTCTGCTGACGAAGGCTGCCATCTCCTTCAGGCTGCACGTCCACAGCACTGTGCATGCCAACAACGGGTCATACCTGTGTGAGGTGGAGGTCTGGAGGAAAAGCACCCTGCTGTTGGGGCCACCAGCAGCTCCCACCAGGTCCAGTCCTGTGGGGATAAAGGTGGTGCTGCCAGGTAAGCAGTGCCTCGGGTGCTTCTTCAGCAGAGGTCTCCTCTTCTGCAACTTTAAATCCATCAGACATGATCGAGGCAACCAGGACCAGTGATGGCTGGGATGTCCCTAGCTGGGTCACCTCCCAGGGCTGCACAAGATGGTGCTGCCTGTCCTATTTCTTCCTCAGCACCCACAGCTCCTGACAACACTCTTTGTGGCAAATTTGGTGTTGGGGAGTGACAATGCCTATTTATTTGCAGACTATGCCAAGCATAAAGGGCCCTCCAGCCCACCCTCCCTGCGCCTGCTCCCTGCTGCATGGTGTCAGCTTGCCCTGCTCATGGATGGGGCTGCTGGAGGAACTGGAGGAGGTGTCCTGGCCAAAGCCTCTAAGCCTGTGGAGAGGGGTGTGAGGATATGTGTTTGGATTCTATTCCCCTCTTGTCTGTTCTGCCAGCAAAGGAGAGTTCTTGCTCTTTTTTTCATGCGTTAAGTGCTCCTTCCTCTAATCCTTGGATTTTCAGAATCGCAACCCAGTGAACTGAAATTATGTTTTCTGTGGGGTTTTTTTGGTTTGGTTTGGTTTTTGTTTTTTTTTTTACAACTCATGGGTTTGCTGTATCTTAAGCTGGTGACATTTCCTTCCCTTTTCAGGCTTGTTTCCATGGTGCTCTGCCTCCTGCTCCACTGCTGCTCTTTCATCGCCCCTGCAGAGCTGGATGCTGGGATGCTGTTTTACACCTGAGCTACAGCAGCCACCCAGGGCCGGGGGGTCTGTGGGGTGTACTGAGGCTGGGGGTGACAACAGATAGTGTCTGTGAGCGCATGTTAGTGGTTAAATGGCACTAAGATAAGCAGGTGTAATTGTACAGCATCTGCGCAGAGGAGACAGTAACAGTGGAGATACTACATTTGACTCCAAAGGTATTGCAGCTGCAATGCTGTTAAAGATGCTGATAACTGGGAGGGCACAATGCACAGTGGGAGGTGGCTGCTGGCTCTAGTGCTGTCTCTCTCAGGCAACGTGAGCCAGCAAAGGAAACTTAGGAAGGGAGAGAAGTAATTCTGGGAAGGAGGCCGGCTCTAGGGGCAATGGGATGAGGCACAGCCATGTCCACAGTCTCTTCCCCCAGCTCCAGCAGTGAGAGATTCTCAGTTAATTAAATTGAAACTGAAACGGAAAGCATGTCTTTCTGTCCCAAAGGAACATGGAGGCAGCTGCTTTGCCCTTTTTGGTAACTGAACTTTAGTGGTAACGAGAGGAGAGCTGGAGGTGAAACAAAGCTAGCTTCACGGCAAGTACTCTGCTTCCTCTTGAGGTGATCTCCGAGAATGTAACAGCAATTTTCCTCATCAAAGTCAAGTGCTTACCGCAGCAGTTCCTGTGGCTTCTCTCTGAGCTCTAGTAGCTTTCGCTTCTCAACTATTTTCTGCCCCTGTGGGTGTCAGGACGGGCCATACTCAAGCAATAGTGTCAGCCCTCCCTTCTGTGTCCCTGAATAAAGCTCCTGGCCATCAGGAGGCTGCTGCATTATATTCCTCTGTACTGAGCAGCTGAAGTTAGGAGCCAAGTCTCTTGTTTTTCCCAGTGTGATCAGCTCCCCTGTCACAGAAACAAGGTGGCTGAGGTTGACAGGGACATCTGGAGGTCATCTGCTCCAAGGCCCCTGCTCAAGCAAGGCCACCTAGAGCAGGCTGCGCAGGACCATGCTCAGTGTCCCTCTCTGATGGTTTGTGCTTCCTTAGAGCTGGCTCTGGGCTGGATATGCTTTTAGGTGCTGAAGTCAGAAGATATCAACTTGCATCTGGTTTGTAAGTGCACTCAAGCCTGCTTGATCACGATGTGTGTTGATCTGATTGAATTTGCATAGTTTGCTAATTATGGTGATTGCTTTCCCATCTTCTCTGCTTTTTGCCCTTACCTGTTTCTTCAGAGCAGCAAATGTGCACTGCGAAACGCAGGGCAGCACTTTGCTGATCCCTTGGGAGTGGCAATCTCCTAGACCTCCCAGTGGATGTTGCTGCTGAGGTGAGGTAGTAAGCAGGTACCGGGACTTGTGCAAGTCCCATTGTGAGGAAACTGTCAACCTTTTGGTGAAAAAGTGTCTGTGCAGTGTGGAGAGAAGAGGGAGGAAGAGCAATAGAGTGCAAAGAGAAATGAGCAGCATAAGTGGACGTGAGCAGGGAGGTTTTGTTGGCAGACTTGAGATGGAGGGGTGTCAGGAGTCATCAGTTGGGATATTTTGCATTGACAAATCTCAAGAGAGAGACTGATGGTCTCTGAAGTGGATTGCATGAGTTTTGAGAAGAAATGCTTGAAGAAAGGGGACATGAGTGGACTTTATTGTGTGGTATCTCACTTCCCCACCAGTTCCTGTAGGAGAAGCCACAACTCCCTCCTGGTCCACGGTCCCTCTCCATAACCTGCTACCGTCACATCCCTTGGGGAAGTGCTGCAGAGAAGAGCACCCTGCTGAGCCTGTGGCTGAGGGCAGGGGCTGAGATGCTCTGCAGGGACATCTCAGTGTGTGTACTTGAACTGGCACTCAGGGAATGAGCTTAAGAGAGCTTGGCTGCCTCTGTCCTCCATGGCACAGGGTGTCCTGCTGCTCAGCTGGCATACAAGGAAAATGTAAGAATGGAAACTCAGCCTACGTTCACTTAAAATCCTGATGGTGTCTCATGCCAAGTCATTTCTGTTTACCCACGGGTAGATACCTGTGTGTACTTCTTCCCCTGACTGCTGGCCTCATCTGACAGAGGTGATACCTCAGCTGAGGGGAAACACAGGCAGCTGGAGGCCCTTTGAAGAGTCTGGTTCACGGCCTTTCTGTTGCTGGAGGAGTAGGAAAGGTGTCAGCAAGAGGTGGCGTGGCAGCTGGAAGGGGGTCTCAAACCATGAGCAGCACAGGCACATTGGGAGCAGCCATGTACCCTGCCAGGGGGGCAGAGCTGCAGGCAGCACCACAGCTCTCCTCTCCTGATACGTTCACTGCTAAATTGAATAATTGCTGGGTGTAATCACAACAGATGTTCAGCACTGTGTTGTGTGGGTTTGGATTAGTAACCGCAGCAAAGACCCAAGATGGGAGCTGTTAGTGAAACCCACTTAGGCTCTGCAGTCTCTCTGAGCTAAGACACTTATTCACAGCCTCCAAAGTCATGTGCTGCTTTTGTCACTTATGTGTGAGCCTGCTAATAGAAGCAGTGGTAGATGGACACGTTTGCTCCAGACAGAGGCTTCATGTCTAAGCTCCAACATGGTCACTGCCTCCATCCCCATGTTCCTGCCCCTTGGACCTGCAGGCTGCTCTGCTACTTCCCTGTCCAGCAGCACCCAAGTGATTCCCTGCCACAGTTCAAATAAGGGTGTGTGGATTTGCTCTTTCACTCCTCCCACACACCTAGTTACAGCATCCTTTACTGGGTCTTTGTCCTCTTAGCAGCCTCTTTCTCCCTCCTCTTTCAGTGGGTCTCTCAGGCCAGCCTTCCTCTCCAGCATCTTCGTTTTGGCAGCTGCAGCCAGCATGATGATTTTGTTTCTCCATTTTAGAAAGCAAGCTTTGGGTGGCTACAGAAGATCACTCTGTGGAAACTGCTGGTGGTGCTGACACAGCCATTGAGTGCAAACTCCTAGAGGAAGCATCAGGAAGGACCATGCTGGAGTTCAAGCTCCCAGGTGAGCAGAGGGTTATCCCTTGTATAAATGCTGCTGAAGAAGGCTGGAAAAGTTTATCATGGGACCACCCCAAAGCTGGCAGGGCTTAGGGAGAAGCAGTGGCTCCTGCGCTGGATCTGAAACTTAGGGATGCAGGAGGTGTCAGTGCCTCTTGAAGGGAAATAGGGAATTAGGAGGATTAACCAGACAAGCTGGTATTTTTGCCACTGACAGATGCTGTCTAATGCTTCAAAACACATTCTGTGTTTTTTGTGATGTGGTGTGCTTTGTTGGTTGTCAGTGCTCTGAATAGAGAAGCCCTCTTCTGGTACTCCTGAGCATCCTGAAGCAAGACATTCAGTTTTCCTTACCCTGCGGCACACTGTTGTGGGGAACAAGGCTGAAGACTCAGCTGCTTCCTCCTTGAGCACTGCACTGCTGGGGTGTATACTGGGTGTCCCTGGCTCAGTTCTTCCCTCTCTCAGCCTCACTGGGTTGCAATCCTAAATAAAGCGGATCAGAGAATTCCAGCTTCCTAAATAGCATTTTGTCTAAAGGATGCCCTATCACATATTTGGAGTAGGTGGGAATTATTACAGCAGAGGGTTGTGAACGGGGGACAGGGATGATGTTGGGGGGGGAACACCCCATGGAACAAGGGGTCTGTGGGTGTCCTGCAGAGGCTCTTGCCATCCCAGTCCCCCACACTTTGCCCTAAAAGATTTCTAGCAGCCTGCAGGCACGGACAGACGCATTTATATGGCAACTCAACGTATCTTTCTGCTCGCATCCTACTCCAGGGCAGGAGCTGCAGCTGGAGAAAACCAGCCACATCACCTCGGCGAGGGAGGGAGAGGAGGTGATGCTGTGCTGCCTGTTGCAGGGTGCCCGCCTGCCCAACACCCGCCTCTCGGCCACATGGTTTAGGGGCAATAAGAGCAGCCACATCAGGCCCCTGCTCACCCTCCACCGCAATTGCTCCATCCAGTACCCCCGGGAGAGCCTGGCAGGGAGGCTGTTCCTCTGCCACCCTGCTGTCAATGACTTCAGCTTGACACTGCACAGCGTGGAGGAGGGTGATGCTGGCCTGTACCACTGCCGGGTACAGGAGTGGCAGCAACAGGGCGAGGGGAAGGACTGGGTTCTGCAAATCTTGATGCGCTCGAAGTGCATCCAGCTCATGACCATCCTGATGGGTAATGCTGCTGGGTGCAAGGGTCTCCTTGTCCCACATTGGTTCCCCCTTAGCCATGCTGGGGGAATGGCAGCTCTCTGCTGGTGGTGCTGGCTGCAATGGCAAAGGTGCCATGGGGCCAGGAGGGCTTGCTAAGGAATTGCAGAGGGGTCAGTGCTGGGGATATCACCAGAGTTGTGTTGGGAGCCAGGAAGGGGAGCCCTTTGAGGGACATGTGCTATGGGCCTGGTGGGCGAGGCAGTGAGTCCCGGTGTTGTTGATCTGCCAGGGCTGAAACCCAGGTGCTCGCCATTGTAAACGTTGGAGGTTGTGGTTATATGAGATATCGAGGGCTCTGACTGTGAGGTATGTGGTCCAGAGGGTACCATTCAGTGCACTTGTGTCTGCAGTGCTCTGTGGCTTGTACGCTCTTTGTGGGACCATGGGCACAAGCTACGTGCCATTGGGACCAGAACTCTTAACTGTTTGGGGGAAAAAATGATTTCTTGCTGGCAAGTTCGTCTCCAGTGAGGTCTCTAAAAACAGCCTTTGTCCTCTTAGGGTGAGTTGGGTGCATGACAAGTGCAAAGACAGAGCTGGGTGCCTACGTGTGTGTATAGCGTCTGTGAGAGTTACCTAATCTGACCAATGTGGAAGAGCTTAGGGAACCCTGTAGGCCCCTTCCCTTGTGCGTGCTACTGGCACAGGCAGACATAGAGCCTATTCACATGTGTCTGCAACTACAGCAGAGCCAATCTGGATTTAATTGCACAGGGAGGGACTGACAGTGCTTCATCCCCCTCCTGTTTTGTTCCTGCTGTTGTCCATCATGGCTCCCTCTAGCACTCAGATTTTTCTCCTTCGTCAGCTCCCTCTGTCTCTTGTGACCCATTACTGGTGGAGTAACCATTGCTAAAATTGCTTCGTAACTGCTGAAAAATTTTCCTCCAATTTTTGTGTGAGTGTTTTTGACAAGTGGTTTTCATGGTTCTCACAAAATCCAGGAGAAGCTGTGGCTGCCCCATCCCTGGCATCAAGGCCAGGCTGGACAGGGCTTGGAGCGACCTGGTCTAGTGGAAGGTGTCCCTGCCCGTGGCAAGGGGTTGGAACTGGATGAGCTTTAAAGGTCCTTCTAACCTGAACCAGTCTGTGAGTCTCTGAATATCAGCTGGGTGTTTTTTCTTTCTCTCTTTTTCTCTTGTGTGCATATGTGTTTCTTCAGTGATGCAGGTATCTCAAAATGCCCCTCTGGATCACAAATTCAAATGTTTGAGCAATTGCCAAGGGTCAATGACATAGCCATGTGCCAGTGTACCTATAGAGAGGAGTAACTTCAGCTGAACAAACCAGGGCTTTGTCTGACCTTCCAAAATAAGAAACTGAAGCAAATTGCATGGTTTCTCTCCCCCTTCTCCTCAGGTAGCCTATATGAATTCTTAAAAATTGATAGTTGTTGAAGATTGAGGGGAAGTGGTAAACCAGTAACCTATAGAAAAACAGAGAGAGAAACTCAAACTAGCTTGGGGCCTCACTACTTTTTTCTTTCTTTTTTCCTCCAAAGTCAACCATTTTGTCTAGAACCTGCTTATCCCCACCAGTGCTGAACCTCATTCTGTACTTACCACTGGTGCTGATCCTTGTCCTGGCCCTTGCTGTGTTGTGTTGGTACTTCAAGTTCAGAAGAAACAAGAAGGGTAACATTACAGGAGACCAGCTGATGGAAATGCAAGGGGCTGGAGGGGTTGATAAAACAAGGGTCTGCAGTGGCAGATATAATTGAAGGAGTGGAGCTGGACAGCTGAGGGGGACTGAGTACTTGCAGAGGGGGACTGAGTACTTGCAGAGGGGTTTGTTATCATTTTGTAGTAGTTTTTGCAATGAATCCTTGAGATTGTATGTTTTCTTTCCGTGGAATGAAGCAGCTTTGGATTACTGAGCATATAGGGTTTTCATAACAAGTGTTCCTCTCTCCTAGGTTAGGTACCCACCCTTTTCACACTCTGTTCATTGTGGGGTATTTGAGGTCCTTGCAGTATGTGTCTCCCACTGTGGATGGAAGTGGTGTTATTCCTTGACACGTATACAGGGAAAACATCTCTTTTTGTACTGTGACACTGAAGTATCTAATTGCTACTCATTTTAGGTGACTTGACAAAAATCTCTGTGGCTAGAAACTAGTGGCAGAACTAGAAATGGAGTATTGGTGGCCCAGTTTAAGGCATTATGCTTGCTTTTGCCCACCTTTTGCTGAGGACGCTTTTTTTGCCCATTGTTTTTGTCAGACGCTGCTGTCCCTTCTTTCTGAGAGTGCCTGTGCCCAAAGAGCATCTTCTCTGAAAAGAAATGGTCTTCATCACAAAACCTGTCACAGGAACCTGAGGACTGAGCAAGGCTGGCTGGGCCTGAAGAAAGTCCATAGCAGGGGTACTACAACCACCCACAAAAAATGAATCTTGTAGACCCAATACAGGACTCGTGTGAAATCTTGGATCCCAGAAGGAAGAAGTGGACACCAAGACGTCTTGGAGATGAGTGTAAAAAGACTTTCCAGCTCCTTCGTTTGGCAGGTCTGCTGTAGGGGAAGTCCAATCACTCATGCCTGGACTATCTGTGGGTCAGGAAGCTGGGACCTGGTATTAGATGCCTCCTTGTTGTACCATGTAATAAAAAAGTCATGTGTTTGTGAGGCAGCTCCTCTGTGCTCCAGCATCCAGCTCAGGCTCACCTTTTCAAGGTTGAGGCATTCTGCTACCTGAAGGCTGGCTGATGCATTAGAGGAAAGAAGATTTCAATCCAGTCCTTGTAAGTCAAGGGATAGTCAGCTCCTAGTTGTGCAAAGTGGGAAGTTCAGGTTAGATACAAGGAAGAAGTTCTTTACTGTGAGGGTGGTGAGGCACTGGAACAGGCTGCCCAAAGAAGTGGTGAATGCTCCATCCCTGGCAGTGTTCAAAGCCACGTTGGACAAAGCCTTGGGTGACACGGTCTAGTGTGAGGTGTCCCTGCACATGGCAGGGGGTTGGAACTGGATGATCTTAAGGTCCTTTCCAACCCAAACCATTCTGTGGTTCTATGATTTTATGTGGTCGCAACAAGTTGAAAGGTCAGGCGTCAGAGTGACACTCAATGCACTGTTCTCAAACGAAAGTTGCCATATGGAAATCATGGCAGATGTTTATGTACCTGCTTCCTCTGACCAGGGGGAAGGTTGCTAAGAGATATCACTCCTCTCTAGATGATTTGCTCATATTCTTCACTTTCCTTAGACTTACAAAAGCTGCCTGCCCTGTCACAGGGAACTGGAAGGTGCTTCAGTCTCCCTCTTCTTAAAAAAGCACTTTTGGCCTAAGTTTGAAGATGATTGCTCTTGTTTCCCTGTTCAGCCACCCCCTTGCTCAGCCTTTCCCTGTGGGTTATGTTTTCTGGACCTTGTGCAGCTTTTCCCTTTGCTGCCCTGACCCCGGCTTGTCTCTCCTGCGGTGTGAGTTCTCAGAGCCGCACGTGGGGCTCTCTGCAGAGGTTCCCCCCGCCTCATGGGTTACATCCATTTACACATCCCAGTGGGATGTTTGGTTTTCTCTGTGTGTGTGGCAGCGTGGCACTGTTTGTGCTTGGCTCACAGCCAGCAGGCTCCTCTCCTGCAGACTTGCTGTCTAGCAAGTTGTTTCTGCTGTGTGTTCAGGCTGTTGACTCTTCCCATCTAGTGGAAGCGTCATTTGCATGGGTCTGTTGACCAGCTTTGCGCACCAGTTTGCAAAAGTTCCTGCTGTCTGTTTGTCTTAATCCTGTCTCAATAAGGCTTTAACTCATGGACCAGTTTCAGTCTGTTTTGACAGAGAAACAGATGTTCCCAGGACATTAAACTCTTCCAAGTTTCCTGAAAGGTGGTAGCTGGATGGTGAGAAGGCAGGCAAGTTGTCCCACCAAGGGAAGGTTGCAGTGTGAGTTAAGTCAGTTAATGCATGAGAAAGAAAAGGAAGAACCATTTTTGACCATAAACTATTGACAATTAATCTGTGCACATATTTAATCTACCAATTTTGTGCTGTCCCTTTGTGTTTTCATTTGAATTGTTTTCTTATCTTGCCCGTAAGAGTATCTTGGGAGAATACTTCATAAACCTTGGTAATGTCAAGAATGTATGATGCCTACAGCTTACTCCTTCCCACAAGGCTTGCAGATTTCTTGGAGGGGAGAGTAGGTAGGTCTGACATGCTTTGTTCTTCTTTAAAACAAACAAAGTTTATTTTCTTTTTTTCTCGCGTTCTTCTAATGTGCTTGTCAGTCCTTTGTCCCTGTATTTACGTGAAGATTGCAGTTAATCAGAATCACAGAATGATTTGGGTTGGAAGGGACCTTAAAGCTCATCCAGTTCCAGCCCCCTGCCATGGGCAGGGACACCTTCCACTAGGCCAGGTTGTTCCAAGCCCCATCCAACCTGGCCTTGAACACTGCCAGGGATGGGGCAGCCACAGCTTCTCTGGGCTCCCTGTGCCAGCGCCTCAGCACCCTCATAGGGAAGAGCTTCTGCCAAAGAGCTCATCTCAATCTCCCCTCTGTCAGGTTAAAGCCATTCCTTCTTGTCCTGTCATTACATGCCCTTATGTAGATCTTGTAGATGACTTAAGTCAGGATATGAAGTAGCATGAATGGTTTCTGCCTTCCACTCAGGTGCTGATTTCTAATGCACTCACTTTCCAATCCTAGTAGTTTTGGGTTTAACATCAGTGACTTGGGGCTGTGATTCCCAGACTGCGGCATCTGTGACACTAAGTTCAGGTATGCTAACTCAAAATGGCGTGAGAAAAGGAGATAAAAAGCCCGATAGGTTTTGTTTTCCTAGTCAGATGTGGAGGGAAAAGCAAATTTATCATGTGCCCAGGAGGGAGCTCATGCTTGCACCCTGCACTCATCCTAGAGAGGGCCAGGCTGGGTGGCATTGCTGTGTCCTGCCCACAGCCAGGAACTACTGCTGGTCCAGGGTACCTCTGTAATGGGCACATCCCTCCCTGCCTGCCATGGAGACACCTGAGCAAGCAGGGTTTGGGAATCCCTGGCTTAAGGGGCCCATCAGCAGCCCAGGAGAGAGTTCTGACTGTGGTCTGACTTCAGTGCTGGGGCTGATACTGATCCCTGGCTGCTTTGAACACAGCCTGTTGGAAACAGAATGCCTTTGGCTGTGTGAGCAGTGTGCTCTGCAGAGGAGCGATAACATTGATTCTTTCCTGATGCAGCAACGTTTGATTGAGTCCCACTGCTGGGCAGAGGGTTGGGTTGGGTTTTGTTACGTTTTGGGGTTGTTTTGGTTTTAAATCAGCATTATATTGACTAGCAGGAGACCACTGAGTATATGTGCAGCTTAGAAAGACTTGCTGTCTCTGGCACCACCGCTTCCCAGCACACCTGCACCTCGCAGGCACACCGGGAATTGTTGGGAATGATACACGGGAGCTTGGTGCTAGAGCCTGGTGCAGCGGAAAGATACTCTGCTGCTGCTTGACAGACTTGTAACCAGATTCCAGCTTGTGCTGCATTGCCCCTTCGTGTAACCCTATTAAAGAGCTGTAAATAGTAATATAAATGATGTTACAGTCATTTGTTTTGATGTATCTGAGCCTCTAATAAATCAGCTGCAGCTTGGTTAATAGGAATATGAGAGTGTGGTGGCTGTTGCCAGCAGCTGCTAGAAAATTACAATGCAGTCATCTGTTTTACAAGGGAATTAAATGTTTGTTCTCTTGCTCCCTCTCCCTCTAGCCTCTTTTAGAGCATCAGAATCATGCACAAGCCCTGTTCTTTGCTAGGTGTCCTCTTTGCTCTTGTTAAACATGGATGGGGTGCCAGGGAAAGCATCTGCAAGGAGATTCCAGTCATTACAGTGTGTCAGCTCTGTGTTCCAGCATTGCTCCCTGTGTATCCTCCAGAGGTTGCATTTGACTTTGCTTGAGTAACAGTTTCTCTTGTGTGTTGTCAGCAGCATTTGATCCTTGCACCTACAACACAAACCTGGAAGACCTGAGCTGAAGAAGTGATTTGCTTAGTGGTTTCCTGGCTGAGGTTTGCTCAGGCTTTACGACTGTCTGGAATGGACACGGGGCTGATGATGTGTCTGATGTTACAGATGTCAATCAAAATGAGTCCTCACTTCAGTTGCCTTTATAGGTTGTGACCAAGTGTTCATAGCCTAATAGATTGTGAGATAATGTTTGATATGTATGATAGTTTTAGCAAGATCTCTGCTAGTTGAAGAGAACATCAGACTCCAGAGAAGTCTCTTGTGGCTTTGAGGCTTTTCCTAAGCACTTGTGCACCAAAAGGTTATTGTAATGTCACCGCCACCCTCTGTGCCACGTCTTTCTGCTCCATCCTCTCATAAAGCAGTTATGTGGAATGCTTCAAATTTCAGTATGAAAAAATTAATCTCATCTTTCAGTGCTGAATTTACCACCAGACAAACACAGAAATTTGATTTTGGGGCTTGAAGTGTATCTGAATTAGTCAAAACAGCTCCCTGAATTCTATCAGAAATGTGTGATTTCTTTATTTGGTGAAGAAGGCTTTGGCTGTGCTCTTTGTATCATAAAATGTTGCTATATTGTCACATGGTGATCGTTTCTTCTGTCTCTCACTGCAGCTGTGTAATAATTCATGTATCCAGACCCAAAATGACATAGGGTTTGCCAAATATTGCAGTTAAAATTCAACACAGAAGCTGCATTCTCTGTTTCCTGATTTTTTTTTCCCCCTGGCTTTCAGCATCACCCACGTTCCCTGGTGTGACAACACACAGCGTTAGCAGGAGGCAGCTACATCTTTCTGGAGGTGTTGGTGTTAACACAGATTATCCCCTGGCAAGGAAAGGAAATCTCACTTAGATTTTTGCTTTGGAGTTCAAGCAAGTGTTCCCAGTGTCCACACACAGGGGAAGATGCTGCAGGGCACAGCTTCAGTTTAACTGGGGTATGTCCCCTCTCAACTTAGAGGCTGTAGAAAGGAGCTGTGCTGGGCATGTTTCTGCAGGTGAACATGAACTTTGCTCTCTCAATCACTGGGGATTGTGTCAAATCCAAGGATAACATCACAAATCTATGCAACCTTATCTTTATTAACGTTTTAAAGGAGTAATAACTGCACTGGTTGATGTAGATATGGTTCATTGGAAACTGATGATTAACGCTTTTGTTGATGTCTTGTGGTCTGTCTTAGAAGAACCCCTTTAGTTTCTGAGGGGGGGGTGTTCAAGCAAGGTTGCACTTGATAATACATTTGCGATCTGATCTGGAGAAGTAAACCTTGTTATATTAGTATGACTGGCTTTTGTCAGCTCCCAAACAGAGGGTTTGTGAAAGGTGATATTGCCAGACAGATGAATGCCCTGAATATTTGATCTAGTGACCACTTAAATCCACAGCTTGGAAAAATGATTTTTTAATAAATAGCAGTTAAATTTGACAGGGGCAAAGGTTTCTGGCGTAGCTCTGACAGAGGCCATCTCAGTCCCTGCTGAAGTTGGTGGCTGAAATCCTGCACCCATCAGTGGTGCAGAAGGAAACTTGTAGCAGAGGTTTGTTTTCTTTTCACTGATCAGCTTGCCTCTGCATCATTAAGTCTAAAACTGCTTTGCTGAAGTCAGACTGGCGGCTGGCTCTTGTACTGGGACTTGCAGTTTGCGCTGCTGAGCTGATACCATTTCCAGCTTATGACTCCACTGCGCTGTGAAATGACTATTGTTATACCAAGGTCTATTCGAGGCAGGTTGTGGTATGGTTTAAATCCAAAACCTAGGGAGATTTGACTGAAGGTTTTAGTCCAATATGTGGCTCAGTTAAACATCACTGATAAGGTAAAGCACATTCCATTTCCTGCTGTAAAACGCATCGTCCTGGCAAGGTACCCACAGGAGTGGGTCACTCTCGCTGTGTAAGGTCCCCATGTGTTTTGGCTGCACTCGCTGATGTTCTCCAGACATGCTTTAAGGGTGAATTAAAATGACTGTGTTTTATACTTCCATGAGGCTGGTGTTTTCTATTTAAAAGCCAAGCGAGTGTGGGCTGTGGTTTCTGAGGACAAAAGCCTGAACTATGGTTTCTAGATTAAATCAGTTTGTTGGGACAGTAACACGCAATGTGCCATCTGTGGTGCGTCTGGCTGTGTCTGCTGGAGCAGCAAGCTTCAGAGGAACCCTGTGTGCTGGAAGGAGTGCTTCTGCTTGGGCTCTGCTGTTTCTGGTACTCGCTATGAAGAAGCTCTATGATCGTGCAGTGCAATTCCTGCCTGTGTGTGCTGTGTTGAAGACGTGGTTGAACTGAGGCTGAATATTTGCTTCATTCTGCTGCCTTAACAGGCATGTTCTCTGCATTATTCCATCCTTACCCTGGAGTGCCTGCCCACTTGAGCTGGGAACAAAAGGCAGCCGCTGCTGTGCTTGTCCCCTTTCTGTAAAGAGCTGCTACTGAGACAGTCTTGTGAATCTCTTCCAAACTGGTGTCACGGTGAAGCTTTTTCTCTCATTTAAAGTGTGGAGGTGGTTGTTTGCCTTTTCCTGCTGTTGTATTGAGTGAAGCAGGGACACTGTGTATGTGCCTTAAATGATGTTCTGTGTGCTGGATCGAAGACCCAGCAGTGTAAGCTTGTTTGAATGAAGGCATGTGCTTTAGCAGTGCATGGTCCTACAGCAGGGCATTGCCTGCTTGCTCTGTCCCACAGTTTGAGTATGGTTTTTGCAGACTTAGACTCTGGAAGAAGGGGTCGTAAATAGGGTGCAAAGATAATGAATGCGCCAAAACTAAAGCGGGAAGTTGTATCAGGGTGTGTATTATTAATAATAATGATAAGAATAATAATGACAATCTATAATTAAGCATGAAACCTCTCAACAGAGGTGTAAAAGTTACCATCTGTGACTCCTAGGTGTTTGTAAGGGATCTATAAGGTATATGGGCAAGCGATACAAAGGGTAGGTGAAAGCAATTGCTACACAGCACATCTGCTCTGTGCCATCTCCAGCCCTCTCTGTAGTCCCCTGGTGAGGCTGTGCTCAGGAGAGGGTGTTCAGAGCAGACATCCAGTGCAGTGCTGTGTTTGTGTCTTGTCTTTGCAATGCCCTTGTCATGCTTGGGTTTCTCAGCAGAGCTGTTACCCACCACTGCTGACTCGTGCTGATGTGGCTCCATCCACTGGTACTCTTGATTGGGCTTGGGAGCCTGATGAGGAAGTGGTGGCTGTAACAGTGCTGGATTGTCACTGGAGACCACGAGATGCGAGGAATATCAAACAGCAATGATTCTTTGAGGTAGCTGCACCTCTGGGCTTCGATAGGTCTGTTGCAGTGTGAATTAGGGGGGAGGCTGTTGCTCAATGCATAGTGCCTGGCAGCAGCACAGGGTGGTCAGGAGCTGCCATGACAAGCACTTGAATAACCAACAGACATTACTGGGGCGTGTTAATGCATTTTTCCATCCCTGGAAGCTGCAGCACTGGGTCTGCCTCAGCTGGAGATTACCTGCAAGAGTATCTCTAAGTGATCTGGGTAAAAACTCAATCTCTGTGCTTAAAAGAGTAATGTCTCTGTAAACAGGGATGCTCTCTGGCAGCTGCAGTGAACTCTGAGATAACTGACTGATGATCAGTGCTTTACAGATTAATGATGTCAGGTAAATAGGATCAGAATTACATTCTTGAAGTAGTTTAGGTTGCAGTACTTCAAATTTACATCAATTTCAGGTCAAGGTAACTTTTCCCTGTCCTGTTGCCGAGGCGCAGGAATCAGAAGGCAGTCTCTGGTGCCCCAGTTCTTTGTATATCCTATGTTCAAGACACATTGCTGGAACTACTTTTTTTCCATGAGCTTGAATAAATCAGACTTAATGTATGAAGGCTTGAAATGCATTTCCTAGGCTGTAAGAATATATATGTTGTAACAGATGCCTTACAAATGCCTTGTGTCCTGTAAAAATATATAGACATTTTGAATGTGATGGGAAATCGCAATTTATAAGAGCATCAAGATTCTTCAAGCCAAAAAGCTACAGACAGTTGTAAGAAAGATTGTCTTGTCTGTCAGTGCAAATGCTATTATACAACTGAATCATAACTGGCTGCACTTGACTAGCTGTATCTGAACTTCTGTCAGCTCTTGCAGACAGCTCTATTCTCTTTGTAGGGTTTTTTTCCTTCCTCTTGGGAACTTGGCTGAACTTGTTCTCATACGGAGATCTCTGCTATGGCTGGAGCACTTGGGTTAGATATTTAAGGTGTTTCTGTTTGCTGCATCGATTCTAAGTGGAAAACTTGTCCTGTGTAATTCCAGATCTGACCGATAGACATGAGTTGTGCTGGATGGTGGTTTCTGTTCAGCACGGGTGGGATGGTTCTGGTGAAATAGCTCAATTCTGGCCCAAACCTTCACCTAAAACCAAGCATAACTTGATGAGACTCCAGAAAAAGCTCTAAGTTTTGTGTAGCTTTGAGGTTGGTTTCCAGCAGATGTTGAAACACAGGGAAGATGTCTTCTTGTGTTGGAGGGAGTTTTTATTTAAACTGTGAGCTAGAACTAAAACTGTTCAGTCTAGTGTGGGACATATTATGGCAAGATTCCCAACGCTGTTAGAGTGACATGAGTTTGGCATTTAGTCTTAAATTCAAAATTCCAACAAGCTTTAAGAAGCTTAAAAGCAGATTTTGACAATGGCTGTCCCTGTAACACATTCCTGTGCTTTGGAATAGGTGACGTGGGTATTACTTGTGCTTCTTGCCCTAGAAATATGACGTCATTTTAGTTGGTGTTTATTAGCAGGATGTTAATCCTTACTGTTGCCAATAAAATTTAGGATGGATTTCATGGAGCATCACCTGAGCTGAGTAGCTCAGCTGGAGGTGTAGGAGCTGGCCCTGTAATCACTGGCCAGCTGACACAGTCAATACCATGGAATCCCAGACTGATATGGGTTGGAAGGGACATTAAAGCTCATCCAGTTCCAAAACCCTGCCACGGACAGGGACACCTTCCACTAGAGCAGGTTGCTTCAAGCCCGTGTCCAACCTGGCCTTGAACACTGCCAGGGATGGGGCAGCCACAGCTTCTCTGGGCACCCTGTGCCAGC
>JANHGB010046199.1:0-21162 GCA_026283785.1 Coracopsis vasa | reverse complement strand
GCTCCTTCCTTTTCCCTGTGAAATAGATCAGAAATATTCTCAGTTTATGAGCTGTAATTAGTCAGTAATCTCATCATATGTTTTTCAAGGACATAAACATATAACAGATTCTGAGCATGCCTGCGTGCCCAGTTGTTTTTAGTCAAGAAAACACCATTTTCAACTGCTGTGTTCCCTCTAGATTAGATACTCATTCTCATCATATTTTATATTACTGCTGTGTACTGATTTACAGCAGGGGAAAACCTAGTCTGTGAAATACCCACTGTCACTAATGAATTCTGCATGAGATACATGATTAAGTGTTATTTAATTTTTTAATGATGCCCATAAGTGTATACGAGTGTTCTCCGGGGAATATAAATTTCCATGCAGCAACACTGAGCAGCTAGCTACTCAGAGATCTGATGTGCTAAACAATTCAGATAGGTCAGATGATCAAATGTGACTGTTCCAGCTTTAACATTTATGGTTCCTGAAGAACAGAAACAATCTTGCTGTGACTGGAAAAAGAAATCTTTCCTTATTTGATTTTGTACTACAAGCATCACCTGGCAACTTGCTTGTAGCCTTGCCTCTCATCTGAGTATATCCGTGCTGATCCCTCCTTTTGCAAAAGCATTATGCCTTTTACCTTGATATTGATCTGCTTGCCAAGGATTAGCATAAAATTGTACAACCTTCCTAAAGCTTTATCATATCTTCATTGCAAAACCCATATAAACCCTTTTCTATTATGACAGAAGAGTCTATATCGCATCTCTTAATCTGTCAGCCTTCTGCAGGAATGAAAGATGTAGGTAGGATTGCAGAGATTGAATGCCCTGTTCTAGGCCAGTCCAGCTGCTTGGAAAAGGAATTTAAAGAAGATATATCTATGCATCCTACTGGCCCCAATTCCTCTTCCAGAGTTTCACAAAGCAAGATGCCTGCCTGTGACATTTTAGATATCCAGTCTGCAAGTGTATCATTAAGCATATTCTGTATCATTAAGAATATAGTGATAAAAATGTCTCCTTAAGATTCATTTTACACCATTTTACCTAATGTGTACTGTCAAAAGCAAATCTTCTTCTATGCAGAATGGAATTCATAATCCATGATGGTAACTACTGGTATCACGTTGACATAAACTAATGATCAGTGAAGCAACTTTCATGTGTTGCTATAAAACTTTAGGTACATAATGATGCCAAAATCTCTTCTGTGGCACGCCACCTTCTCTGCCAAGCCCCGTATTTGTCAAAGATGCCAGGAGAAGCAATTCTTTTCCTTTTCGCTGTACTCTTCTGACCTGCCTTATGCACCAGTAGTATATTGTTCCAACCAACTGGATCAGAGTAAAACATCAAACTAAGAATAGTTTGTACTAAGTACAGCAAATTAAATGCATGTGCTGTTATAATAACCGCAGTACAGGTTCATTTCTTGCCACACAGAGCCAGGGCCTGTGCTGCTTTGTTTCCCTGCTGTCTTTCCCTCTTAGTCAGGTGTCTCTTTCAGTTTGCTTTATCCAACAGTGATTCCACTGATCTGGAGAAGTCAGAGGCAGTGAGATGGAATGTTAGTGGTATCATTTAATTGTTATAGTCCATCAACAGTGTTCAGGATGGACTTCTCTCAGGCCCCACTGCCCTCTTCCCAGACTTGGCTGGGAAATGACCATCCTGAAGTCTGCAAGGCTGGGACCTTACACCTGAAACTTCATGAATAAAGGTGATGGTTTAGTTACCTGAATGTCTAGTGAAGTACAGACAGGAATGTTGCCCCCCATAGGCATACTGCAGTGCGCATACATCATAACACACGAAACCACTAATTTATTCAGATGGATTACGGTGGATTTTCTTCCTGTTAACTGGAAACTGAGTCTTAAAGAGGACAGAAACTACTGAAGTTAATATCACATAAATAGTTATATCCCAGAGTGCATTATACAGATGGTATCACCTTCCATTTATTGAATCTGTGAACAGTTTACTCTTGCTGTTCACCAACATCTTGCCTTTTTTAAGTAAGTGAAAAGAAATTAAAACAAAACTAAGGGTAGTTTTGTCTCTGGTGACTTACTTACACTGCAAAACCACGAAACAGGCACGGCCCAGTTTTTTCTCATCAGGATGCCCTAAAAGCTTGGGACTGACATGCTGAGGTGCCCTGGTGTCACAGTGACACTGGTGCTCATTCAGCGACACTTTTATGAGAGGTGAGAAAGCTGTCTGCAGAGCGAGAAACTCTGGCTATAAATAGCAAAGTACCCTGCACCTCTTGCTTCCAGTGGGCGATAGTAGTAACTGACACGTCAGCCTTGCTCTGGGTGGGCTCTGCCGAAGCTGGCGGGGAGGCAGATAAAAGATAATCCTCAAAAAGACCCAGAGATCAATGGAGTGTGTGCAAAGAGCTGTGTGGGGAGGGAGGGGAAAGGCAAAGCCCAGGGAGAGGTCAACCTTGCAGCAATTTTTCATCGAGACCAGGCCTTTTCAAGCATTGCCTTTACCTGTACCACTGCTTTAACAGAGAAATCTGTCCATGGAGAACTTCCTCCATAGAGCTTAACCTCTTTTCCTGACCCAACATTATACAGGCAGACGAGTGTTTGGGGTTCAGACTCCTACAAGGAAGAAGGGGGAGTCTTTCCTTGTAATTAGCTCTGGGTAGTTCTGTGCATGTGCTGTCACTGCTTTTCTGCATCTCCAGCCTCTTCCACTGCAGCCCCTGCTCACCGGTCTTCATCAGGCACGCTGCCTCTCCAGTGACTCCATCCTCCTGGTGAGCTCATGGGACCTCCTCTACCTGGGTATTCCCTTTGCTGGACTAGAGTCTCCTGGTTTAGTCTCTCCATCTTAAACTTATGAAACCTTTTGTGGAGGTCTTGCAATGCTCCTTTTCAACTGATGCTTTTGCACTGGACAGGCCTAACAACTGCAGAAATACCATCAAACAAAACTCTGGGACTGTGCAGCTGAAGCACTGTATCAAAACTGTAAGGAACAGCTTACCTCATATGTTCTATGATCCCCTTAGTGGTACTCCCTGGTTCCCTTCTAGAAAAAGGTCAGATTTAGCCAGCTTGGTTATTTCCCAAATCATTTGTAGGTCCTAAGCCAAAACCTCTGACACAAACAGTACCAGTATGTGACAGCGTGATACTCGAGCATTCGGTCAGTTCTTATTCCAACTCATGCTAGCTGAGCAATGATAAATGATACAAAATGCTGGCTATCCAAAACATTTGGCTACTCTATCCCTTTATTTCTGGATCTAATCAGTATTCTGAGCTAATATGCGTGAAGTCTTGCATTTATACATTTTTGTTACCGATCCAAATCTCTTGCTCTGCATATCTGGAAGCCACTTTGCTCATCGCCCCTCGGCAGGGATGGTGACAGCAGTCCTGGGGCTGATGGCTCACCCTGTCAGTGAGAGCTCCAGGCACTGGGAGCAGGGAGAGCAGCACTGTGCGGGCGTGAGAGCTGAGTTTTGCCTCAGGGTAAAAAACTGGGGGGAATATAAAGGCGGAATCAGAACACAAGCTACACCAAAATGAGACTGGCACATCAGCTCGCAGTGGCTGGGGGAAGGACAGTGCTGCAGAATGCTGGGCAGATGCTCCGCACTGCCAGCTTCACTTGCCAGCGCTCCAGCTTTGGATTTCTGTTTTCTTTTGAGATCTCACACGGGCTGAGATACTCAAGTGTGAAGAATGGGACTGCAAATCACCCACCTGCCTGGCTGTAATGCTTGAGGGCATGATGCTGCAAGTGCCATCTGTGTCCCCCTCTGCCTGGCCGTGCCATGCAGTCCTGTAGGGTGCTGAGCTGGGCCATGACCTAACCAGCACAGGGAGGCCACAGCCCACCTTGCAGCCAGCCCATGGGCTTAGGAACCTATTCCCAAACCCCACTCATTTGGTGCTTCAAACTGAAATCCTGCAGGAAAAGGAAAGTGAGGGAAGATCGAAAAGTGCAGTGAAAATCCCATTAGCATCACTGCAATCCCTGTTGGGAAATACTTTGTGCGCTATCCAAGATCATTGAGCAAAGTGAGGGATTTGTTTCTAAAGGGAAAGTGGGTGATTCAGCGCAGGTGAAGCCAGCCTGCTCCTTCTGCCCAGTGGTGGTGGGGAACAGCCTGAGCATATCCCTGAGGGCTGGATGGGATCCACTCTCTCTTGGATTGTGTCTGAGTCACAGGCAAAGCAGAATAAACATATGAACCTTTCTCCAAGGTCTGCTGTGGAAGTGTTCCAGTTAGTTAGGTGTGGAAGTACTGGGCATTTGCAGGAATGCATGAGATGATACACGTTCGTTGCCCCACCAAGGCTGCTGCTGCGGCGGGGTGCAGGAGACTCCTCAATGTGGCTGCCGAACTGGGGCTTTTGAACTTTGAATAGTGTCTTTCTCATGCCATTTTGTCAGCAGCCGGTATGCTGCATTAAGAGAGGGCCCCAGGACTCTGACTGCACCTCTCCAGAGAAGATGCTCTTTCTGTGGGTTTAGGATCAACCTGGGGCTTGGCATTTTGCTCCCGGTGGGTCATGGTGCCAGCTCATCGTGGCCAATGTGGTCTGGGGGTGTGGGAGGAGGGGCCCTGAGGTGCCCATGTCTATGGTACATGGTCCTGCCTCCTCGGTCACAGGTTGATCCTTGGAAACCGGCTATCAGCATGCCAGAGTACCTGGCAGGCAGCAGCAGCAGGCACCAGCACATCAGCAGGGGCTCAGTCCAAACCAAATTATTAGAGCAGCTGAGAGGAGGACAGGGTAAGGGTCTCCATCTCTGCTTTGTTTAAGGTCGCATTCAGTTGCTTGGCAAGGAAGCCCACAGAGAGTATTTTTTACAGCTCCAGCTACCATGAAAGATTTGAAGCTGACATGCCTACCACTTCTTTCTGTCTTGAAACACAGGAGAGAGAAGGGATAGTATCTGTGAGGCAGGTCTAAGTGATGTGATTCATGCTTATCACCATCATGCTAATGGGTCTATTTGGACAATTATGATAAACTTGGTGTTAACCTTCCCCACATTTCTTTGAAAGCAAAACAAAGTCTATGCTGGCTAGGGGCAGGTAATCCTTGGTCTTCCATGAATAACATCAAAGGGACATTATGCACCTTAATTTGTTATTCGTTGCAAGGTAGGTTTAAATCTCAGAGTGATTGTAATGGTGCAAAATGTATAACTAATAATAAGAGCTTCCTAATATGTGGCTCTCCCCTTCTTGATAATGTGTTCTCATTCCAGTCACAAGCACAAAACCCTCCAAGTGTTCCTTTAGGTCATCTTAAAACCGTCACTCTAACACTGTTTCTGTTCGTCCTTTTCCTCCATGTTATAGCTACGTGTTCAAAACTACAAACTCCATCAGGCAGAGACCTTGACCCCTCCATATCTGGAAATATTTTGCCAAAGAATAGAAGTGCTGCTAACAGAACAAACACTAGTAATTAAGTATTCATTGAATTTTAGGATCCAGTGGTAAGAGTAGACGCAGTAGCTGGTCCCCAGACCCAAATTTAAGCACCAGTTTGCTGCAGCACATTCCATGCCATGCTGGGAGATTAGAAACAGAGGGCGTACAAGTGATTGCCAGAGAGACACCGTGGGGAGGTCAAGCTGGGAAAGACCAGCACAAACCCTGCTCCTTTTGTGAGCAACTGACCCAGAGGCAAAAGCATCCCCAGGGCTATGCCAGAGCTTACCTCTAGTGTTTTTTGATATTACCATCCCTTCCACTACAGATACTATTACAATTATTATTGTTAGTAATATTCATTCATTCATTCATTCATTCATTCATTCATTCATTCATCCATTACCACCCATCCACTGCAGACATGGTGCAGAGTAGCCTAATTCTGGCATCAGATAGGTATATCTGCTCCTCCTGCAGCCTCCTTATTTCACAGTTGAGCCTGTGTTGAATAACCAGGGAACAGCGGGAGGCAGCGGCACAGGTCCTCTACTGATGCCACTGCTCAAGAGCTGATAGTGTTCAGCGAAGAGCCCTGCACACAGCCATTGGCTGCAAGCCTCAAACTCTTGCAGATAGATCTTCCTATGTGTGTCCCTCAGAAGCCATGGATGCCGTTTTGGTCATGTCATGTTGCACTCTAGTTGCATCCTGCATCATTTAAGGACTTGGTCCCAGACGTTGCAAGGTCTTTCTTTTCACCCTATTGAATGACCTTTTCCAGCATCATGTGTAGTATTATTAAACTCTCTCTTCTGAGGATGTTTCCCCTCTGAACCAACATGGAAGGAGCAAGATGGCAGCAGCTGGGGTAAGAAGGGGCAAAGATGCTTTTGTGGGCCAACAAGTGCCTTGAGAGCTAGTCACAACACCCTTTCATCATTTTTGTTCAGCACTCAGCAAATGCAAAACCATTTATTTTCCATTGAAGTCTGCAGCGCTCTGCTTTTGCTGAGTTGTAGGTGGAGCTGAGCCAAAAGGAGAAGAAATAATTAACAGTCTGCCCTGTCCATATGTTTAAAATACACTACTAAATGAAAACAGTCCTGCGGAGAGTTCTCTGCGTTAAAGCTTTTCTGTCATGTGGAGTTGGAATATTTTCTCTCTGTGTTCCTTAGGGGAGGACAGTATTTGAGAAACCAGAGTTAATATTAATTTTAAGAATCTTTCTTTCTAATTTTTTCAGTTCATTATTCATACATTGTATGCCTGCATAAAAAAAGAATTAGGTCATGGTATGCATTGAAACTATTTCAGATGTTCAAAATTCGTAAGAATACTAAGGAAGAACTGAAATGAGTTTAGACCCCAATAATACAGTCTGGACAACAGAATGACTCCTGTTTAAAGACAAATTTTTACTGAAACTTTATGGTCTAGACCCATTTATTTAAAAATGGATCTAACATCACTAGCCCCAAATCCATTTAAAGCAACTTACTGCATTTGGATTTCTTAGGAACGAAATAACATATGAAAGCCTGTTAATGACAGGGGCTGCTTGTATGACAAGGGAAGAATTTGTGTCAAGTGAAACGAATCGTACTCATGTGAACGATGCACATTCCTCTTTAAGTGACTAATTTCAGAAAATCTCCTTTGGAGTCATGATAATAGATCCTCTGCTCCTATCAGTGCCCATTGGCCTCATTATCAGACTCATTGCAATTGCTTTGTGGTGAATCACCAGTGCAAAGCAGACAAGATCCCAGCAGAACCCTCCAGCAAACCTCACTGAGTAGTCATGACTGAGGATACATCCAGTTCCCCAGCGTTGTCACCAAAGGTGATAATTGTCACCAAAGGTGACAATGGTCAAGCTCAGAGTCTTCCAGTTTACCCTTAGGGGGCAACCACCCTTGGCCTGTCCTCTGTCCACCAGTTTACCCTTAGGGGGCAATCACCCTTGGCCTGTCCTCTATCCACCTGCCCTGTGCCAAGGCTTAGATAATTTTCACGTCATAAACCCAAGATTAATGAGGCTGTTTGGCTGGTTTTGTTTTCACAGGAAGGACCTGCACAGAAAGCCAGACTTCGTTCTTGCTGCTGCTGATGTCCTCCCCTAGGCTTTTCTGGTACCCTGCACCAAGAGTCTGTGAGAGTTAAATCGGCATAACCAGTCCCAAGGTCAGCCATCCAACCTGCACTGGATGCTATCTTGTTGGTAATCTCAACAGGAAAGCCAAGCGCTGAACATCCTACAGACCAGACAGCAGTCTGGCCCTTAGATATGCCCCTCTGGACTCTCTTGACCCTTTGGACTCATGTTCCGGTCATGGCAGAGCCAGGCAGAGATTTCACTGGCACAACCCAGGCTGCACTCGCAGATTTTAATCTCTCTGATCATTAATCTGGCACCTTGCAATGCAAATACTCCAAGCAGACACGTAGCCATCCGGGTTGGCTGGACAAGGATCAAATGTTCCTTGTGGAATCCCAAACATCCACTGGCACAGACACTGCTGGACAGGCACATTGGCTGTCCTCAAGGGGAAGCCAGCTACTAGCTCCCCAAACAGCTGGGGATAGTGGTTGTTTAACATCAGCATAACCTCCTTGTTCTCCATGTCTCAGGGGCCTGTTTTTTCCGTGGTCCCTTGCCCCACAGCTCTGACAGGTAGGGCAGGTTTGCACAGGGCTCTGCTTATGTGGCACGTGTTGGCAGCTAGAGCTGCCTGTGGTGGCAGTGGGGTGAGAGAGACAGCAAAAACCTCAGTGTCAATCCTCTGCTTTCTGGGGGAAAAAAGCAAACAGAAGGTACCTCGGGCTAAGAGATGTATTTCACTGGGTGGCAGCAGGCGAGTCAAAGCCTTCTCCTCTAAAAAGCTAAAATACTCCATCTTTTGCATGGGGACCAATGCCCTTGTCCTGCCACATTCTCCCAACTCAACCTATGTGCCCAGCTCAGTGCTGCCAAGGCCTTGTCCCCTTCTTTGAATGCCAGAAGACAGTGGGAAAACACAGATTTCACCTTTCTTTCATTTCTCCATTAACTGAAGGGTCAAAATCAATTGAATTAAAGAACTATGCAGGAAATTCAGTAATTAGAATCTTGTTAGCAGGCATAAAAGCTAATCACAATAATAAATAGTTATCCAGTAACTTCAGTACGTTATGGTAAGAGCCATATATGCTGCGCAATATAATAGGATCTTAGGCAGCTAAGATCACTGAGAAGCCATAAGTCATAGCTCAAATCAGAGGAAAACCCCCTTATTGCTGTAATGGTTCAGACTCAGGAGCAGCCTGGGAAGCTGAGCTCTGGGCACAGACGACATCCTGACATCCCCCTTTAAATTGCATGGTGTGCATGCCCTTAGGTACTGTCTCCCATCTGTGTATGTATGCACAGCCTGTTTCCTGAGCCAGCCAGCTGAAGGGCAAGCAGCAAGTGAAACAGTGGGGACAGGTAAGCTGGAAGTCCTTGCTGTTATAAGCAGCCTGAACTCTGATATGTAGACAAGACAGGTTGTGAGGTATTTGCCCTGAGAATGAGACTGCCAGGTAACGTCAGCCAGGCTGAATGCCACTCTTCACACAAAAGAGGGAAGGAGAAGTAAGAAAACTCATTATCAAATCAGCAATGTCATCTAAATAATTCTACCCTGTTCTTGTCCGGAGGGAAAAAGCCAGCAGGCATCTCCTGGCATTTGAGTAGGAATCTCCTGCAGAACAGGTTGTACTTCTCCTCCTTCCCCATGCAGAACATGGTTCAATAGGGAACAATGCTTTGGGGATCCCCAGTATTTTCCCAGCTCCCTTACTGCTGTTGAGGGCAATACACAACCATTCCTTCGAGTTTCAGGCCACCAAAACCCAGGGCTGGGCGGGGGCACCATAGGTCACAGCAAGGCAGAAGCAGCTGGGCTGACAACAGCCCTTTGCAGGCACAAAGCTGTCCTGTGAGGTGAGCATCACTTAGACAAGAACAGTGAGTAGTTTACTCTCTGTAGAGCTATCAGGTAAGGTTTTAAAGGTCCAGAAGTGTCTCACAGCCTAGGTTTTAAACCAAATCTGTAAGTCTCTGGTAAGTGGGTAACTCTCTGCATTTTGCAGGTAGCTGTTGAACATTAGTCACAGCAAGATCTTCAGTGATGGCGAAATCAGCCTAAAGGTAAACAAGGGAAAAATATACATGAAGATATTTAAATAATGCCAACATTGATATCTAAATAAGGAAACAGGCCCTTCTGAAGCATTTAAAAGAACAGTTAAGTCTTAACTAAACTGTGGGCCTTGGAGCTAGATGAGGCCGCCTCCTCTATGTCCTCAGGTATGTTCTTCAGGGAGAACCAGTTGTTAACAGCTGTTTGCAATACAACTGACAAAGAGGAAGAAGAAACCTTGACTATTACTAAAACTATTCTTTTTCCTGCTAAATCGGTTTGATCCTGCTGGGGTCATCACATTGGAATAGTTCTTTCCATTAAATAGTTAACTTTCTGTAGTCCTCAGATGCTGATTTTTCTACTGATACTGCAGGGCAGCCAGTCTGGAGGAGAAAGGGTAGAGCGATCCCTTGTCCAGGCTTCTTTAATTTGAACTTATTGCATTCAGTACTGTCCTTTCCTTTACCACCGCATAGCTAGGGGGAGGAGAAGAGAGCTGAGCCTTCTGCTGGGGGATTTCAGTAACCCTTGGTGTTTGAATACACAGCCAATGCACAGCAAGAATCTGCTTTGCCTGTTATACGCTTTCCCCCATAATACTAAATTAACTCATTTTCTTAAAAGTGAAGTCTTCCTAATGCAAGGATCTTTTTTAGATACAAACTCAGCATTATGACATATACCATATCATATCTAATGCTAATGGGTTATGGAAATATAAGCTATCAAAAGCTAAATCCTTTCTGTGTGCTTAACCAGCTGTATTTCCTGAGCCCAGATAGTAGCTGTGTTATTAATAACTAGAGAGATACAGTTCTTCTATTTCCAAACCTGCATCAGTTCACGTATCTTAGTAAACTTTGGAACAAAATAACCCAGTTTCAGTATCTACTTTTTGCAGTAAATCAGTAGTAAATAGGGAGGAATACATCTTCAAGTAGTATGAAGGAGGGAAAAAATGTTTACAGGAGAAAGCTAAGCATTTTATGTTTGTAACAGCAAACTCCATCCTCAAAATTGTACAATTCACCCTATAACCTTCACATTATCAGTCTGTAGACTGACTCAACGTGTGAAAATTGTGGTAGTATCTACAGGCCTCATTGAAGTTTCTGCCTTTTGGCTGGGAAAGGTCAGCAAGATTACCATGCTGGTACAGTATTATTTCCCACCAGTCTGAAAATCTCCTGAGTTTACAGATCCCCAAGTCTTGATCACTAACAAGGCTCTTATTTGAGCCATTAAATCACAGCATGGCCCCTCAATTCAGCAAGATGTTTAAGCACCGAATCTGAGCTTTAATGCCAAATAAACAAGCTTATCACACTGTTCTGCCATTTAGGCTGCTATACAAACTGAAATAAAACGCATCTAGCTTAATGTGTGCATTAAACATTCTGTGTAAGCACACAAAATTACAATCTTAGTGTTCTATAATGAAATCATAACCGCTGCCTGCAACAAGGTCAGCATAAATCTTCCTGTTTTCCAAATGAGGCAGTGTCAGACTCCTCTGAAATCTGTTCCACAAAAGCAATAAAATCATGACACGGGAGAAAAAAGCAAACAAGAAAGGGCAGACAGGACTGAGTCCTCAGTAGATGAACATTTTTGTGGTCCTAGAAATCAGATTTTTGCCTGTGTTGCCATCTTGGGATTCATACCCGCACTATCTCTTCCTTCCAGCATGCTCTTTTAACTGTTGATTGGAAGATCTTGCAATACTCAGCATCATTACAAGTTATGACTTCATTCCCATCTATTGATGTGTGTAGGTTTATGGCTTTTTGCCAGCCTCTTGAAGTTGTGATCCAAGCCTTCAGTTTCTCATGCATGAAAGCCAGAAAAGTCTAGATAGTGTTCAGAATGCCAAAACCATCTGATCTTCATAAATCAGGTGATGCATTGTCAGCAGTGTTTACAAGTGCTGGACATCAAGAAGCTCACAGCAGGCTTGTACTGGTCCTTTTACAACATGTACTGAAATGTCTTGATGACTTCTGTTTCTTACAAAAAACATAACAAAGCTCTCTTTTCAGCTCATCGTCATGTCCACAGTTTTCATTAATGATTATTAAACCTAACTAGCCAACCTTTCTTCCCATCCCTGCCACATGGGTCAGGCCTAGACGTGAGCATGGCGTCAATGGTCTGTATCCACCCCCTGGGCATTGCTGCTCCTTGGCAGAAGTCAGCACTGCTCTTCAAACAAGGTGCACACCACCATAGCGATTCAGACCAGAGGTATGAAATCTGGCTGAGGATGGATGAGCGCTCAGGGTCTAGGTGACTGCCAGTTGAGCCCTGTCCCTGCTGGTCTCCTCTTGGAAGACACTGAGGAGATCTCAGACAGAAGGTGGTGGGAAGAGCCTTAACCAGAACTGGATTCAAAGCCTTGCTTACCTGAGCATTTAGACATGCTCAGGAAAGTACGTGTAAGTGCTCTCAGTTCCATTTGCTTTTCCCTTCAGCTTCATCAGCCTCTTCAGTTTAACATGAAAGAGCTCAGAATGTTCATGTTTCATGAAGCTTGCTTGCACCTTGTGCTTAGTTGGCACTGAGCAAGCTTCTCTCTCAAGTCATTCCCCCCATCTGCCACTGTATGCAGTTGAGCCCTGTCAGACAGCAAGGCCTTCACACAACGTTTCCAGCTGACCCCAGGTGCAGAGGGACCCCTGCTTGTGTTGGTGGACTCTTGGTCTTTGAAGCTTCCCATCAAGACTGACCACAGAGCCACCGAGCTTGCTCTGTGTCCCTGCTGGGCGCGCAGCCAATTCCTGGAATTAATGAGCCCTTCTGTCCCCTCAGCTATTACTGGTTTAAAAACAAAGCCAAGGAAGCAGTGTTTTGGTTGGGAAGGACAATATGCTAAGGAAGCATGCCTTAAGGAATAGGCCGTTACTGCTTTTGTATTAAGATTGAGAAGCCCCAGGGAGAAGGCAAAGAGGAAGGCTGGGAAAGCAGACCTAGAGCCATTTGAAGTGGACAGACCAGATTTATTGTGCTAGACACTGATAGCAGGGATGCTGCTCTTTCATTTGCAGGCTCTGTGCCTGATTAGCAGAGTCACATGTAAACACTTGGTAGGGAAGCTTGACATTAAGCTAAGAGCAGTTGAGGTTGCTGGCAGATTGCAGGAAACTCAGAGCCCTGTTATTTTAAATTTGTCTGGAGTTCAGCTTTTGGGCCCTAGCTTAGTGCTTTTGGAAAACCCATTCCTCATTCCAAGCTGGAAACATGCTACCCTTATGATATTACAGGGCATATTTGGAGCATATTATTCAGCCCACAGCTCCTCCTGCAATTTCTCAGTTTTTTGTAGTCCTGCATGCAATTCTTCCCCATCTAAGGAATACAATGCTGCAATAGCCCTAAGGACAAAACCTTAATTTAAAAACAAAAACACAGAGACAGTTACACAGAGATCCTTAACTGTGTCTTTATGCCAATGGCTAGCTGAAGGCAAGTGAAACATGCTGTTGTATTGCTTAGCTGTATTCAGATAACACTACACCAGAGAAATATTTCACCCAGTTAAAAAGAAGAAGAAAAGAGCAAGTTTGGAGTGCTTGGAAACATTTGTCAGCTCAGGCAGAGCATGGCTCAACTAACCTAGATGGAAAGGACAAAAACCGAACCATCATTTCAGCATTCAAATGTTCCTAATTTATTTTAAAATTAATTGTATCTAAGTTGAAATTCTTAAAGCAGAGAAAGAAAAAACCTAAACAACACTAACAAAAAGACATTAAAAAGGACATAAAATGGCCTGGATCAGCTTCATAATTTTCCTCTGGTTTTTTCCATTTGGTCACAGACCTGAGGGGGTGACATTCATCTACCCAGAGAACCAGAAGAAAACCACTGTTAGTTGTGCACTAAAGACACCGTGACCCAGCTGAAGGACATCCATGACTTGTTGCAGGCTTTGGCTGAGCCTGGCTTAGCTCTGTGAACATTTCACTCCAGACATTCAGTAGCACTCAGGCAATTGAGGACTGTTGAAACCCAACTAAAGAGCTCCAGAGGGACCCAATGCTTGGGAAAAGTGCCCCCCAGGATCTTCAAGCAGTCCTTGGTACCCACGGGACACCAGAGTCAACAGCAGCCCAAGCTACTTCCCTCTGTAGCACTGGCTGGAGGGACTGGGCAAACTGTTCTCTATGTGCATTGAGGACGCCCTCCTTCGCCTCCTTCTTTGGATCCGAAGTGTGTGTTTCGATGTGGGTCAGCACCGTTGTGCTCTTTTCATCTGCTGTGACTCGGCAGGAGACTGAGGCGTTGCCTGCATAGAAAGAGTGCCAAGAGCAGCAACAAGCTCTTCCCATCAGTGCTGGGGAAAACACAGCCCTGTTTCAAACCACACTGATTTATCTGTCCTAAATCTCTCTGACGCCCACAACCAGAACAGACCATCTTATAAACTGCCCCCACCCTCACTACAACACCAGTAAGTGGGAAAGGAGTGGGAAAAGGAGCTGAATGCAGGTTTGATAATGCAAGGTGACTGAATTTGCTGTGCCTAGAGAGAGAGGTTCCAGCTTGTTTTCACATGAAAAGGATGTGTCATTGATTTCACTGCTTCCCCTTCTCTCTGTCTGTCATCCATCCCACCCCCCAGCAATATTTTAGTCTGCTGGATGATCTGAAATAACACTAAAGGCAGTAATAGTCTCAAAGGCTTTCCTGAAAGATTCATCAGTCAGCAGCTGGGTGCAAACAGGGCAAAACCAGGCTTTGTTAGCACTGCTGCTCACAGAGTGGCTTGTAATGCTGTAAATATGTTGAATACTTTACTGCCTCTGCCCTAGAGATTTGCATTTAAAAGAGGAAGAGGAGCTTGCAATTCAGTTAGGTCCCCTTAATTCTATTATGCCAAAATTTGAAAGTAGGTAAGAACAGTGTGCTATAGGCACAGGAGCAACCAAACTTTAGCTTTGTGTATCTGAAAGCCACAAAATGTAGTTGTTTTCTTACATGTATCATTGCAAAACCCAGGTTTTATTCTGAAAGAGAAGCAGGGAGCTGTGTCCCAGGAAGCTTTTAAGTGGCTCGCTGGCACATGGGATTAACATAACGAATTATCACACAATGTGCTGCAGTTACAGGCATGGAGGTTGATTGCTGAAGGACAGATGGGAGTGCTAGGGGTAAATACAGCCTTTTGTTGAAGGAAGAGGGTGAGGGCTGAGCATGCAAAGCTGCAGTGACCAGGGGGAGAGTGTGAGCCCTCCTGGGAATTTTGCCTTGACAGGGCAGATACAGATAGAGCAGTGCTGGGGGAGACCTGCCTCCGAGCTGAACCACTCACACCTTCATCAGTGAAAGCTGGATGGGACAACAAATGTAGTTATAGGAAAAAATAGGAAGACTTTTTTACAAGAAAAAAACCATCTACTTTAATATATATCTAGAAACATTGCCTACCTTTTAGGCACATTTGTTGAATATGCCTAAAACCCCTAGCTTTCAGGGGTCTTGCTTTCCAAATATCATTGTCTAGTGCAATGTTTTGATTCTGATCTTTAAAACTGAACTGGTAAATTGGCTGCCAATGGGGCTAATTTATGGGAATATGCTTCAATATCACACAAAGAATTTAGAGATTTTTCCCACTGTAACTTCAGCATGGATGCAATTAAATCGATTTACCATCAGAGAAAGCATGTGGGCCCTAGTCCAAGAAGTGCTGTATCATTTTTCTATCATAGTGATACCTTGCTGGTGGATTTAGAGAGGGAAAAAAGAGTAATTAACACAAATACTATTCAGTTTACTGGCATTTCAAGAAGAACACATTAAAGCACAGTACTCTGGATCATTGTAATGTTGGGCAGCACTTGGTATAGATCCTGAAAGTGAATGGGGAACAGCTGGCTTCTTGGTAGAAGCAGGAATTGCCAATGCTACTGACATTTGCACTTCACCTAATCAAAGGCACTAATGGGTTCTAAGCCTTCCCAACCATCCACTGAAACAACCATATTATCCCTCTCTCACACATATCCTGAGTCTCAGTTTCTCAGGTAATGCCAAATTGGAGAATCTATATCCCAGCAAGGAACTTCTCTGCATTTTCAGCTTTATGTTTTGATGATAAATGTGTTTATCTTTTTACCATAGGAACACCGGCATTCATTTAGTTGGGAATAGTTTATCCTCCTTTAATGGGCAAAGTTTCAAATCTCTAGTTCCACAGGATATGCCTACACTAGAAAGTGCCCTCATTTAAACTCCAGAACTTATTTTCTCTGGGAAATTCTGGAGCTACCACCCAGATTCCAGATGTAGCAATGCTGGAGTTTTCCGTGAACGGAATTTTGACAAGGTCTAATTTATCACTCTCCCTCCGAGAGAAGCCAGGCTCCCAAGGTGCAGCAGATAATACTATTGCAATTATCTGCATGACCTTCTGCCACTGATATCTCATGTTGCTGTGTGATGTGTGTGTGGGGAAGGAGAGTTATTTTGTGGTCAAACTCTGATTTTCACCCTTCTTTCCTTTCCAACCTCCTGCATAATCTTAGTAAGATAAATTTCACAGAAATCCAAGCCCACACTTGTTTGGAAACTTACTGACGAACAGGCAAAGAATGAAACTACTGAATTTAAGCAGCAGTAGATTCCATTTCATTTTGGTTTTAGCTGTTGAATTTCTGCAGAGGTGACTGTCATGTTCCTTCCAATATACACCTCTGATTCCTACTCTATACCTAAGTGTATTTCCATAATCGTAAGGGAAAGAAAGAAATCTTACTGTAATATATTAACATATGCCTCTCTTTTCTGTAGCTGTTTTTTTATTGCTGTAAATGAATTTATATGGAGGACATGTATTAGAATTTAATTTGGGAAGGAAGAGACAGAAAGATGGTTAAATATTTTTTCTCTTGACAGAAAATTCATACGCTCATTTTTACATAATACTCTCATGTTCCAGGATGTATAGCCTTCCTTACCTAAGCCAAAACTAAAAATCAATTCACAACAAGATATCTTGTTATATTTTACAAAAAGTTCTCAGAGACAAGTAGACCAGGGAAAAAAGATAGCCAAAGCAAATTTAAGCCAGATTAAAGCTGACCAAGCTTGCAGTTGAATGAGTTTTTGACATGTGGTATTAGTGTCCGTACGCAATTTACTTTTCAGAGACAGGATCCTGTAGGAGGACTGGCTAGCTATTCATTAGGCCACCAAGCATTCTTTAGATGTATTTTGAAGTCTAAATTTAGATGATGGGAGGGCTGTTGAGGCAATTCAGCTAAAGCTAGTGCAGACACTAACTGATATGGGTAACTGTTTCTAGAAAAGCCATTGACCTACCGCATACACTTAAAATTCAGTCACAGCTAGAGCGGGGATTCGATAAAGTCCTTTTTAAGAGAAAGGGAAAAAGGGAGAGGGAAAAAAGGAAAGGGAAAAAGGGGAAAACAAGAAAAAAGGGAAAATGGGAAAGGAAAAAAGAGAAAGGAAGCTCTGCTCCCTGATAAGTTAAACACCAGAAGGTTTGGCGCTTCTTACTGCTTTTTATACTGCAACCTTTGAGAAGGAGATTACTTCTTGCTGCCTGTTACTCAAGACAGCTGAAGAGCAAAGATGACAAAAGATGTGGTAGATGACAGACCATGGGCTGACATAAGCCACTGATACCTGTTGCTCATGGGCCAGACGAGAGCTGACCTGGTGTGCTAAGCTGCAGTCAGGAACTGAACACCATGCAGGGGCTAGCACAAAAGCCTATTGCAAGGATTAGTGATGCAAAACTCAAATGCCCAAACTTTACCTGAATATGTTATGCTTTGGGTGGTGCCATATCATGTTGAAAACAAAGACAGCTGCACAGGGTAGGCTGCCTGGCTGTTATCAGCAGAGGGAAGGATTGGATGATGAGAGCTTCTCAATGTGGCTCTGTGGTCAAAAGCAAAGTGCTCTGAAGAGTCTAGCAAATTCTGATGCCCTATGTAACTACATATGTGATGGGATACTTCCATCATATGGGATGAAAGTATCCAGCTGGGCAAGCATATTTGGTACAAAGCCTGATCTGGAAAATTAGTAAGGTTTGTTTAGTAGGAGCCATTAAACATGAAAGATCTCCCATGGGGTCATACTCAGCAAGGATGCAAGAAGGCCAAAACAAAAATCAGCTACTGCAGAAGAGGTTTGGTGTTTAAGGCACTCACCTTAGATGTGGCAAAGCCAAGCTCCAGCCTGTGACTGAATCACATACACAGATGATTTGTGCATGTGTCTTCTGCGTCTCCTGCTAGTGCCTCAGCCAGAAGTCTTCCGCCTCATTCCAGGAAGGGAAGATATCTTGAGAACTTTTCATTTCATCCCAAGTAGAAGCAGGGAACATGTCTGAAACTCTTGCTCTTTGCCAGAACGATGTGTAGAGGAAGAAAGAAACTTTTAGTCTGTTCTTGTTAACCGTTGTAAGGGGAGCATAATTTACAAGTCATCAGATTGGATCTAACCAAGTAGCTTTTCCTTCCCTGACCATTTACCATCTACTCAAGCATGTAGCTTTAGAGTACATGCATTTGTACAGGCTCTGTCCACAGTCTTATCAGATAATCAAAGCCCTCTCCAGCAGAGGATATAAAGAAATACCAGCAGACTTGGAAGCTGCACAGTGCAAGAGGCCATAAACAGTGGTGCAGCCTGCAAGCCTTTCTCCGGGAGCGCGTGGTGCCAGAGAGGGGAGCATGGTGCCTTCTTTTTATGGGAACATTGCTCAAAAAGTGTGAAATGGCACCTTGGGATGTTACCATTGTTACGTCCACTAGAGAAAGGTGACAGTGAACCTGTGAGTTTCCAGGCACCTGGGAAATAGGTCCCCAGAATCCGTGACAGGGCCAGGAATGGAGCTGATTCCCATTTTCCTTGCACATAACCATGATACAGCAAAAAGCCTGGATGGTGGCTCTGTGCCAGAGGAATGAGGAAGGACTTAAAGCATTTGAGTAAATTAGGAGGGACACAAGCATGCACTCAGATACCTTTAGTTAGGTTGATGTGCTTGACTTTGAAACATGCACACATTATGAATCATGTGGTGTACATGACAGCTCTCTAAACTGTGAACAGGCACAGAGGGAAGCAGTGCCAAAAGGACCAAACTAGTATGTCTGGTGTAAAAACTAAAATATCACAAGCACTTAGATGAATGGCACTGGTGGTTTAGGCTATCAATCCCATTCACATTACAACTACTTTCAGAACTTCAGGGCTATGCCAACTGTGTGATTAGAAATGGCAATAAGGACACAGTGCTGTCTGACCTGAGCTGGTATAGAGCTGAAACAGGCGCATCCACCCGAGAGCATTCACCCCTGTGCATGGGTTCACCAATAGAGAAGATTGTGGTCAAGGAAATATCCCTTCACCTGTTAAGTTCACAGGTTTGACAGCAAAACTAGACATTACAGAACTTTCAGAGGTGTATGTGCTAGATACGGATCGTATTATGGAAGCTTCCCCGCCTTTTTGTCCCTTCCAATAGAAATTGAAATCAATAAACTTATTTTTGATTTAGTACACTCAGCTGTCTTCAAATCACACACATCCAGCCTCACATTTGGCCTCAGGAGCTACTTCTTCAACTTCCAAAGTCCCCTCCCTTCTCAAACTAATACTTCCTGCTTCCAGTTTTCTGCTTTTATCTCTCTCATGCTTTATCATTTCCTCGAGGCTTTGCTACACAGTTTACCAGTTATATTGATGCACCTAAATTTTCATCATTCTTTTCCCATTAAAAATTTCTGCTCAAGAACAGAAGATGCCTAGATTCAAATCCAAAGTACAGATGAGGCCCAGCAACCACTGGGCCAGCCATTCTTCAGGATCCACTGGACTCCTCAGCAACTCGTCGTGGCCACTCCGGGAAAAACACAGCAGGCTTTGGACATCTCCAGGCCTCCAGTTTCTGGGTGAACTACTGACTCATGAGGAGTTACCTACAGTCTGCACAGAACTGTATCACAGTCAACCCATCAGTAACACTGGCTCTCTGTGAGACTGGAGCACCCATCTGCCCATGCAAATGCCCCTGACCACGTTAACTAGGGCCCAGTAATTACACCCTGTAGTGCCACAGGCGTCTGTACTGTGTACTGAGACCACACTGCAGCCCACCACCCTCTGGTGCACCAGGGGAAACGACAGACCCGTCTCCAGCCTGGTTCTTCACTGTACCCCTGCGGACAGACCCACTGCAGACTGGCACAGAGAGTTAAGCACAAGAGTCAGGCTGCACTTGACAACATACATTCTGGTACAAGCAACTAACAGAGCAAAGGCCGCAGACCTGTATCCATACCCATAGCTTCACGTGTTGGCAGAGACCCAGTACTTGGTTGAATTCCTACAGAAATCACGTACTGGACTGTGCATTAAAAAGAATTCTTTCAGGTAAGATTTTTTCTGATAGTAAGTTGTATGAGCATCATACAATGATGACCATAGCACCCATTTGTTTAAACAGATAAATGCTGAAGAGGAATGCATGCACACACTTGACAACTGCCACTAGAAACACCTTTTGTTGCTTTCAGAAGAATCCAAAGATGACAGCAGCCTTTACCCTTTGTGAATAAAGGTTTCCTTTCAGAACAGGTCCCCAGCAAAATACTGATGATCATTTCCCGAAATTATGCTGATTGACATTGTTTGAGCATTAAAAAGGCCGTCAGTAGGGTTGCCAAAAGCCTACACAAATATTGTTTTATAAAGAATAGCCTTTTGAACATGATTTGGAGGTGGCAGGAGGAAAAAGAATACTACAAATTTGAAAAAACAAAACACCCCACAAAACAAACCAACCAAACAAAAAAGCCACAAGAAAGGCAGAGGAAGAAAAAAGGAAGAACAATACATTTCCAAGAGGTTGTGCCAGAAGCCACCTACCACCTATTGTTTCATGATTTTTTCCCCAACCTTCATTTCTCATGTGATGGACTTTGCAGTATACATGTTTGTTGCGGTTACACTGTTGTAATGATCCTGCTCCCTAAAGGCCAGATGCTGTAGCTCCGCAGCCTTCAGTGTCAGGCTGGAGAAAAGGACCATTTGCCTTCACATGAAGCTTCTATCCCAGGGGGGGTGTCATTTGCTCTGCTTAGAGCAACACTACCTGCACACAGGTAAAATGAAATGTTATTTAAGTACCTAAGGGTCAAACAAACTACACAAAAAAGAAATCTACATTCCGTTTCAAATACCCGTTCAGACTCATGTACAGACAGCGCTTCTTTGAAAGCATCGCAGCAGCACATGTTTCACCTTTAAAGAGTTTCATATAATCTTTCTAAACAGCAAACATCTCTCCAGCCCAGACCGTGATGCTGTTTGTCAGCCGCACCAATGGAGTGAAAAGGAGGATCAGATTAGATCAGTGAAACTGAGCCAGGGATAGAGAGACAGGCTTGGAGTACAGGGTGGGAACCACCAGAAGCGAACACCAGAGACCTGAGGCAAAGCGTGACTGCATCCAGCCTCCCAGGACAGGCGATGTGGGGACCCGCCTCTGCTCCGGAGCTCAGGTCACCTCTGGCGCCCACCTCACCGCATCTACCGTCAC
>JANHGB010046198.1:0-14783 GCA_026283785.1 Coracopsis vasa | reverse complement strand
AGCGGGGACCGGGTGAACCGGGGCTGTGCGGCCGAGTGGCTGCGGGAGCCGGGAGCGGCAGCCCCGTGCTCCAGCCCCGGCGGAGGGAGGGATGTGGGACCGGGATCCTCCGGTGCACGGGGCCGGGAGGGTCCCTGTTGCGGCGCCTCCTGGCGCCAGCTGCCACCCACGGGGCCCGGCTCCGCCGTCAGCACCAAGGCCACGGGCTTGGCCGAGCGCGGGGGCCGCAGCCTTGACCCCCCCCCAAGCGTTTCCGCCTCGCACCGGGGGTACTTAACCCGCGGGCGGCCGCCGGCACCGGCTGCACACGATGGCTGCGGCGGGGGGACGAGCCCCGCTGGGTCCGTGCTGGGCGGCAGGGGAGGGCGATGCTGGGCTGGGGTCAGCACCTCACGCACCTCACATCCTCTCTGTCCTTTCCCCCTCCAGGCTTCCGGCGGTGGCTGTGCTCGGCTGCCGCGGCTCCCCGTGTCTGCGTGGTGGGCAGCGGGCCCGCGGGCTTCTACACGGCTCAGCACATCCTCAAGGTACCGCAGTGGGTGAGGGCAGGATGTGAGGGGGTCTGCAGGCTGCTGGGCTTGAAGCGGGGTGGGGAGGCAGCTCTGTGTGGTTGGGGGGCTGCTTGGGGCAGCCCGGACCCCCCAGAGCCCCTTTACCTGGGGTAGGTGCTGCTGTCTCCATTCCTGCCCTGCCCCTGGGCCAGACCCAAGCCATGATGCTGTGAGTTCAGCCCAAGTGGTTTCTATAGAATCAGAGATCTGCCTGCTTGAAGCTGTTGTCACCCAATAGGGATGACATTAACCATGTGTTAATGTGCAGAACCTGCCTCCTTGTCCCCAGCTGAGTTAAGGCACGCAGGTGACCCTTTCCCTGGCGTCTGTGAAGGTTTTTAGTGCTTTGAGCACTCAGGTTTCTGATGGGAAATGAGACCTGAGCACAAAACTGTTGGCACCGAGCAGAGATGCAGCAGCTGAACCCCGTCATTAAACTGCTGTGTTGTCTCCGGCTGTGTTGGAAAATAGCTGTTACTAAGCCTCAGGGACACATTTCAGGGCTGCTTAATCTCAGAGTCAGACTCAAAATACAAGATAACAAAAGCCTTGCAGCAGAGCATCTGTCTGCAGCTCTGACCTCTGCTAGGGGCTGGCAGACAGCCTGGGGTCCACCAGCACCCAGTGCTGGGTGCTTCCCACCCAGTGTGGGGGCTCCTTGTCAGCTCCCCCGGTACTGGGTGGCTGCTGGGTTGGTGTGGAAGAGGAGCTGTAGGGTGGGCAGGAGGATGGAGCCCCTCATGAGATGTGCTTGATGGTGGTTAAGGTCACGCTTTACTACACCTTGCGATCTGAGCTGGCAGTACCAGGTACAGCCTCATCCTCTGCATGGAAGGGTCTGGAAGAGGCAGGTGCTGGCTGTGGATCTTGGTGCAACTCTTCCTCCTGCCTTGTATCTTCCCCATCAGCAAAGCACTGTGCCCCCCTCTGGAGCTTCTGGGCTCATGTGGCCTTTCTGTCCTCATCCCTTAACCATGACTTCCTTCTCCTGCAGCACCATGGTGGGGCACAAGTGGACATCTATGAAAAGCTGCCTGTTCCCTTTGGGCTCGTCCGATTTGGGGTGGCCCCAGATCACCCTGAAGTGAAGGTTGGTGCTGGCTTCCTCCCCTTGCAGATGTGGTTCAACATGATGGGAGTGGGTGCAGGCAAGGCATTTAGGAACAGAGATCTGCTGTTGGGGGTGATGGAGTTGGGCTGTAGGAGGAGTGGACATAAAGATGTGGGTTTGGGGCAGTGTCTGCAGTGTGGTGGTATCCATCCTGTTACCAGGCTGAACCCCGCAGGAGCTGCAGGGCAAGGAGCTGTTTTGCTCTGTAGCCCTGATTGCTCAGAAGAAAAGGGTTTGGGCATCCTCCTGCTCTGTGCCCTCTCACTGAAGTGGGTTTTGGGAAGGGTTGAGAGGCTGGCAGAGGAGGTCTGGCAGGCAGCACCCTCAATGGAAGGGGTGGTTTGGTTGGACTCCCTTGCAAGCACCACCGTGGAGAAGCAGTTTTGTCCTACAATGAGCTTACTCAGGGGTTCCAAAGGCATTGAAGGGGCCCTGTCCTCCGGCAAAAGATGGATTTTCCATTCCCCACAGGGTGATGGAAAAAGCGAGCACCAAGTCCCAGCCTGTGCTTATCTGCCCATGAATTATCTGCGGCTGGTGTTAGATAAGAGCCTCAGAATAACTGCCTGGGCGAGGGGGTGACGCATCTCAAGGCTGGGGGGACAGGAGCAGGCCTTGGCCCAAGCTGGGGCTTGCACGTAACTCCCTGGTGCTTGTTTGGTCTGTGCAGAACGTGATCAACACCTTCACGCAGACGGCGCGCTCAGGGCGCTGTGCCTACTATGGCAACGTCAGCGTGGGCAGGGATGTGACGGTGGCAGAGCTGCGGCAGGCGTACCACGCCGTGGTGCTGGTGGGTACCACGGCCTGTGCTCATGGGGAGGGCTCTGGGGGGTTGTTCCACACTGGGGTCTTGGGATGGGGGTTTGGGTGAGGTGTTTCTGGGTGCTTTGTTACCATGGTGGATGTCCCCATGCTTGGGACAGCGCAGGCTGGGAGCATGTGTTAGAACATGGCATCAAATACAGGTCTCCGAGACCCTGCTGTGTGCGGCAGTGATTGAGGAACCTCTTCCCTGTGATGGCCAATACCTGTTCCAGCCTGACTTGGATTTGTCCTTTCTGTTTAGTCCTTGTTGTGCTCTGCCTTGGCCCAAAGAGGTCAAGTTTGGCTCCGGAGCCCATGGGGATGGGATGGATGAAGCACCTGTGCTTGGGCTGTGTTTAGCTCCTCCACTGAGTGTCCCAGCCCCTGAGAGGGGTTTTCAGCCCTGCAGTGTCCCTGGCAGCAGCTGGAATGGGAGGTTTGTGGTTTGGTATCAACCCTGGCACACGGTGACATCTCTGACCATGTCTGCTCCTTCCTCAGAGCTACGGTGCTGAAGATAACCGGCTCCTGGGCATCCCAGGGGAGAACCTCTCTGGTGTATATTCAGCCCGAGCATTTGTGGGCTGGTACAACGGGCTGCCGGAGAACCAGGATGTGAGTACAGCCAACATCCCTGTCCTTCCTCCCCATCCTGCATCCAAATGCAGGCATTCAGCTCCAGATTAAGTCCTGAAAGGCCTGCAATTGGAAAAGATTAGCAGGCACCATGTTAAATCCTTCTTAGATGGTAGAAATGTGAACACTTTGCACATCAGTGAGAGCGGATTAGCTGGCTCTGGAGGTTGGCAGCGCATTTTGGCTGGGCCAGATGGGAACCTGGGGTGTGATGCTGTGCTTTGACCTGAGGAGGTTTTCTTAGCTGAGAACAGCTCCTTCTCCCAGAGATGCCATCATAGGAAGAAGGGGAGAGGGGTTGGTTGGGGTACCTGGTGCTGCTGTTTTGCTGTGTCTGCATGGGGAGGAGGCTGGTGAGGAGATTCCCTATTCTTTTGGGGGGGAAAAGAGGGGTGGAAGGGAATTTGGGTGGTGGGAGCGGGTCTGAGGCCATCGTGCTCACAGCTTGGGTCTGTCTTGGCAGCTGAATCCTGACCTGAGCTGTGAGACAGCGCTGATTCTGGGTCATGGCAATGTGGCTCTGGATATTGCCCGGATCCTCCTGTCCCCACTGCAGCTCCTCAGGGTGAGTCCCAGGGACAAAGGTAGCCCAGGGCCCACATTCACTCCCTGTTGGATGGGTGCTGCTTCCCACCCATCTCAGCAGAACCTCAGGCTCTCCTGTCTTTGGGATCTTTCCTTAGGGAAGGCTGCTCCCCATGGATTCACAGTCCATAGGAGTGATCCAAGGCTCCAGCCGTGCCTTGGGTAATACTGTGGAGTTCTCTGGGTTGATCTGCAGGTATCTAAAAAGTTGGCATTTGAGCTTCATCCCTTATGAGAAGCAAAGGAGGAGCTGCTTGCCCTATTCCACCACCAAACTAGGAGCTTCTCCTGTTGGGATGGGCCTTTTTCTGCAGTAGCTGAGGGCTGCAGCCTGGTTTGTGCTGCTAGCACTGGTCCAAGCTGGTGGGCCTCTCCTGCTGCTGCCATGGTCCCTTATGGCTGGGAGCTGGTGTGAACCAGCTGCTGTTCCAGATGTTGGCAGCAAAGGCTCTTCCTCCTAGAGAAATGCCATGAGGTTTTACATTCATGCAACAACTTCCTGTATTAATATCTAAATTAAATTAAAACTAAACTAAAAAGACCCAACAACAACTTGGAGGCACTTCCTACCAGTGCTTAAAGCCAGCTGGGAATCAGTGCTGGGAAGGACTTGGTGCTGGAAATGAGTACCATGGGGTGCAGGCAATTCAGGAAAATTGGTCTGGAATGGTTTATTCTGGTTTCCTGGTGTCCCTCCCATTGTGTCTTCTCTGGAAAAGATCTTCCTGTGATCTAGATACATGCACACAATTGAGATGGAGCGCAGGGTTGCTGCAAGATGCCAACTACTGAGCCCTGGCAATGCCTGTGTGTGTGCTCGGAGCTGCCTGGGGTGGGCAGGCACTGACTGAGCTGTGGTTTGCAGTGGGTTTCACCCACATGCCTGTGTATCCTGAGCTGGGGAATCACCCAGCAGCATCTGCAGGCATCCCACAATGGAGCTCACTGGAAGGCTTCGCTCCATCAGCCCCAAGGTTAACCTGCTTGGGTGGATCCCCAGAGGCAGTCTCGCAGGGTGCTGGCTCCTTGCCTCTAGTGCATTATAGCCTCAGAAAGCACATTCAGTGACGGGGGACCAGCTGTGCAAATAGCTCTGTGCAATGGGAGTTGAGTGGTTTTCAGTCCTTGCCCATCTCTGCATGCACAGCCTGCTTTTCTGCTGATTGTTCACCTTCAGAGGCTGTGCCTTCCCCCCCAGCTCCCTTCAGGTTTGCCCTCATCCCACTCTCCTGTCTCTGTTCTGCAGAAGACAGACATCACTGATGGCTCCTTGGCAGCTCTTGCCTGCAGCAAGGTGAAGCGTGTCTGGCTGGTTGGGAGGAGGGGACCTCTCCAAGTTGCTTTCACCATCAAGGTAAGGCTGGGGGTGCTGGAGGGCAGCTGTGTTTGCCAGCATTGAGCCCCAGGCTGCCCATCCCTCGTGGGGAGAGGTGGTCCAGGGATGGGTGAGGAGCCCAGGCATCCTTCCTGCACCCATCTGCTGGCTGCTATCCTCACCTACTGGGGAAGGGGGCCTGGGGCTGTTGGGTGACCTCTCAGTGCTGGAGGTAACACCTTCCTACCCTCAATCCCAGGAGCTGCGGGAGATGATAAACCTGCCTGGTGCCAGGCCTGTGCTGAACCCTGCTGACTTCACAGGCCTCGAGGATGCTGTTAAAGGTGAGGGAAGTGTGCTGTGGTCCTCCTGACAGTGACTCACCTTGACAGGCGAAAGCCAGGAGTGATCTGGAGATGCTCACAATGTGCATCAGAGAAGCTCTTGCCTTGTTCTTAATGCATGGTGTGTGAAAGTGAGGTGACCGTGGTGTGGGTCATCCTCAGAGTGCTAGTTGGCCATGAAGACAAAGGGACACCTTGTTCGTCTGTGCAGCCACTTTGCTGCTTGGGAGTCATGCTTATGCTCTGAGCAATGAGGACAGGAGGTTCAGGAGGGCTGGGGGAACCTTGCAGGAGAGATTTAAAGGCTCTTGATTTAAGAGCTTTCTGCAGAGCTAAAAGGAAAACATTGAGTTCAATGGTGTCCACAGACTTGGTCTTCTCCACAGGCTGCTGCCTCTGAGCACCAGCCAGATGGGAGAGTCACAGGCTTGGATTCATGTGTCCCAATGGCCTCAAGCCTCAGGAGCTCTCCTGGTCACTTTGAGTTGCAGTTTGTCATCTCCAAGGTGTCGGATGCCCGTCAGCATGGCAAACTCCAACTGGACACTCGCATGACACTGCCTTGGCGTGGCTCTGTGCTCTGTCTCATGGACCTTTTGCTGTAGTTCCTGCCCTGAAGCTCTCTCTGTCTTTCCTCCTAGATGCTCCCAGGCCCAGGAAGCGCCTGACTGAGCTGATGATCAAAACGGCCCTAGAGAAGCCTCTGGAGAAGCCAGTGGAGACAGTGTCCCCGCGGGAATGGGGGCTGAAGTTCCAGCGCAGTCCCCAGGAGGTGCTGCCCACTGCTGATGGGAGGCGGGCGAGGGGCGTCCGCATGGCCCTGACCCGCCTGGAGGTACGGGCTTGGTATGGCCTGAGCAGGACACTGCTGCATCCTTCCAGCCCTTGGGAATCATTCAAGGGACACCGTTGTCTTCGCTGGCTGGTTGGGTTGCCTCTTGGGGAAGCCAGTACCACCAAGAGCCTTTCCCCCTCTAAAGGGAGCTGTTTTCATGCTGCTGTTGCAGAAAGACCTTTAGGGAAAGACCTTTGGGATCAGGGATGCCAAAGGGGACTGGAGGAGGCTGTTCTGCATCTGGTGACTGATGCTCAGCAGCCTCTTTCTTCCTCTCTCAGGGCTCAGGTGACTCTGCCAAAGCCATCCCCACTGGAGACACGGAGGAGCTGGAGTGTGGGCTGGTGGTCAGCAGCATCGGCTACCGGAGCCTGCCGCTGGACCCAGCAGTGCCCTTTGACACCCAGCGTGGCATTATTCCCAACAGCTCAGGCAGAGTGGAGGGTGTCCCAGGTCTGTATCCACAGGGATGTGGGTGGAACATGTGGAGTGCAGCTGGTGGGATGGGAAGCTCCATTCACCAAGGGCATGGACACAAGGCGGTTGCACACCTCAACAGGAGAGTGGAAACAGGAAATGAGCTGCTTCTGTCAGTGTTAAGACCTGGCTTGTCCTCAGCTTGTGTTTGGGGTGTCTGGTTCTGTACAAGGGGACTTTACTGGGCCTTGGAGTCTGTTGCTAAAGCAACCCAGCCCATACAGCTGCTTAGTACATCTGCAGGTACACAAACTCCTGTGACAGCATCGACAAAGGGCTGCACTCTTCCCACCACAGGGGTGGATTCTTCTTCCACAGCTTGATGGACAGGGAGGGTCCATAGCCCCATGCTAAACGGAGCCTGGCTGCTCTGTGTGTCCATGCAGGTCTGTACTGCAGCGGGTGGGTGAAGAGAGGACCCACGGGTGTGATCATCACCACCATGAACGACAGCTTTGACACTGCCCAGTCTGTGCTGGAGGATCTCCAGGGGGGCGTGCTGGATGTGTCCACCTCCAGAGAAGGCTTTGGGGCTATGGAGAGCATCCTGCGCAGCCGAGGTCAGTGTTGGGGGGCTCTGAGCTGCTGTAGCAGCCAGCATGAAGGTGTTATACAGCCAAATTCCTCCTGGATGTCCTGGAGTCCTGTGGGCCACTTCTGGGGGTCTGAGCCATGGAAATGTACTGCCATTTCATTGCTCCAAAGCCCAGGGAAAGGGGGATTTGAATTCCATCAAACTCTGTGTCATTGATAAGGTTAATGACCACTTTCTGGGAAGGGCCATTAAAAGCAGCACGGACCCAGGGTAAAATGTCACTGTTAACTGCCTAGGCAGCGAGCTATTGCTCTGGAGTGGTTTTCCCAGTAACCCTTCTAAGCAAGTTGAGGGAAAGATTAAAATGCCCAAGAGAGTCATTTGCTGTTGCTGTGTTTAAAGGCATTCAATTAAAGTGTGTGTGTGTCTTGCCTCTTAACTGGCTGAGGCTTAACAGTGAACTTGTCCCCTGGGGCGGTGCTGTACTCGCAGTTGTTAACAGCTTGCAAAGGGTCTGACTGATCCAAGTTGACTGGAACCTGCCACCCCTCTCCTTGTGGTGTTAGAAATCATTACTCCTTTGTGAGGCTGAAGCCTGGCACCATGTCAGGAAAGGGCAGGCTCCCCTGGCACATCAGGTCCCTGCTGATGGGAGGTGAGGCTGAACTCGTTTTTACTTGGTTAAGTTCTCTCTCCCATCTCTTGCTATCGCCCCAGGGGTCCGTCCTGTTTCCTTCTCGGACTGGGAGAAGATAGATGCTGCTGAAGTGGCACGAGGCAAAGCTGCTGGCAAACCCCGGGAGAAGATCGTGGATCTTCAGGAGATGCTGCGGATCATCGGTCACTAAAGCACCAGTGATGGGAATGTGGTGCTGGTCCAGCTGGTGCTGTCCTGGGGCAAGCCCAGTGGGTTACTAGAGCACAGGGCTTGTGCCTGGAGCTGGTGGCTGCTCTGGAGAGGGGACACTGGAGCTTCTCTAGTAATGATGAGCTCTGGGTTCCCAAAGTGAATGTCTCAAAGCATCCGAGGCTGCTGGCTGGCCCTGCACCTCTGCAGCCAGCACTCCTGGGGGTGATAATTGTCACTTGTAGCCTTCAAGCAGTAATGAATTGGCTGGTGCAGGTGAGGGGAGCCGTGTCCCTGGCAGGAGGCCTGGCCACGTTCTTTCCCCATGGCAAATGGACAGAGAAACCTCCTTGTGTCTCACTGCCTCCCCTTTAAGCCTCAAGCCAAATGGCTTTGTTGCCTTGTCACTGGTGCCTGAGCAGGCTGCTTTGGGTAATAGTTGGTTTTTAAATAAACCCTTCCAGGAAAGCCACATCGGAGCTGCCACTTGAGTCTGGCTTCTTTGTCTGTGATGCCTTCCTCTCGGAGCAGCCAAGCACCGCGTCTCGAGGCAAGCAGCTCCTCTCGTGCAGGAAGGGATCGTTTGCTCTCCGCTTGTGAGCTCTACACAGACAAGAGCATTAATTTGCTTTCTGCCTCCCGCAGTTAAGCCCCAGCAGAGCCTGGGTTCTGGATCGTGGGGTGGATTGGGATAACAAGCGTGTAACTGCCTTGTTCTGGATCATGAGGGATCCTGTGTTCGCTGGTACCTGCCGGCGCTGGCTGATGCAAGCCCAGCCTTGAGCTTTCACTTCCCTCACTGGTGTGGTTCTGGGTTTTGGCCCGTGTGTTTTTGAAGCTTATTAAATGCTTCTCTCAGCCCGAATTGACTGCGGTGACGGTGTCAGGTTTTAAGCCAGATTACAAGCCGTGAGCCATAATCTCTTTATCCATGGCACAGGGGCTGTGTCAGCGTGGCCTCCTCCTCTGGCCACCCTCACCATCCTGCACTCCCCATGGGAGCGCTGCAGGGCTGCAGCCGCTCCTCTCTGACCTGTGTAAATGGTTGTTACTGGTGCCTCTGGGATGGAGGCAAAGGGGAAATCAAAGCTGGTGGGGTTTGTCTCGGGTCCACACTCAACCTCCTATGGTAGAGGCCTTGGTCACTGGGCGCTTTACTCCCACCCCATCTCTGGTCCAACCTTAGGGAAGGGAGATCTCCCTTCCTTCATCTCCTTTTTCCCCCCTTCCCTTTCCTTTCCTATTCCAGTCTCATTTGTGAGCTCATTAAGGAACTCAGGAAATGTGATCCTGGGAACTCGTACGCAAACGAGCAATAAAGCTTTTGTGGAACAGCTGCTTGTGTGATGGGGCTCTCGATACGTCTCGGGGCTGATGGAGCCTGAACGCTGAACTCCTGAGCATTAGGGAGACTACATCAGCTCTGGGTTCAGAGGTGAATAACCTCTTTGGGAAGGGCGCTGAAGTGGTTGATTTTGGGGTAGGAAGCAGCTCTTTTGGTAGATGGCCCAGCCAGAAACGTGATGGTGAAGGGGTAGTTGTGGCTGCATCAAATCTGTAGGTATCAGGAAGAGATGAGCAGCTCTTCTATAGGGTTTTCTTCCACATCACCTTGAATGTTGATGTTGGGAGCTTTTGCAGCCGTCATAAAGTCACGGTGCTTGTGCTGCACATGGCAAATGGCTGTTGCCAAACTGGTGATGCTTCGGGGTAGTTTTGGGGCTGTGGTAACAGATGAAGGGGAGTGTCTGGCTTTGAACCCAGCCAAGGCCCTGGGGTCTATGCTGGGCTGTGGGGAAACCATGAGACAATCAAGGTCAGTGAAGGGCAGGGTCTGCACTTCATGGACAGAGGAATGATCACTGCGATCATGTAGATCCTTATTCAATACCTACAGCTTCCCCTTCCTCTGCTGCCTGCATCCTCAGGCCCCAGCCAGGTGTCCCCATCACCATGGATGCTCTCCATACTGTTCTCTGGGGATTGGGATGCATCCAGCTTCCTCCGGAAGGGCCTTATCCCGATTGCTGTGTCGTTAGGTGGCGCTGGGAGGCAGGTAATGGGGAGCAAAGGGGCTGAGTGGGGATGGAGGGGTGACCTGGCATCCCCGGGGCTAGGGGGGTGACCCAGTTCTGCCTGCCTGGGCCCTCATGGGCCCTGTTCACACTCAGGTTCTGCTTTTAGGTGTGAATAACCCTGTGTTTGCTCCAGGTTAAATGCCTACAGCAGTGGTCCAAGGGGTGAGGAAGCAGCCATTCCTGTGCCCTCTGCTTCCCGAGCAGCCAAAGGGGCATCTCCAAAGCCGTTTCCCACCCCAGGAAGGCGATGCTGTGAGTGACACCCGTTTGCTGCTGGAAGGAGGCTGGAAGAGCTGAAAGTCATCGCTGCTGGTTCCTAATGTGGACTTCCCTGCTCCAATGAGTTATGGCTCAGCTTAGCCTTAATGAGACTGCACAAAGCTGGTGGAGATCAGCATCTGGTGAGGGCTGGCCTCGGGACCAGCCAAGCAAGGCTGAGCGGTTCCCTCTGCTCTGAATGGGATGGGTACAGAGCAGAGGGAGCTCGCCACGGTGTGGGGTGGTTGCACAGTAAATGCTGTTCATTTGGGTCTCTGCAACCTCCTGCTGCTGCTTTGTGCTGCTGTGCCTCGGTTTCCCCGGCCTGCTGAGCTGTGCAGGGTAATTCCTCTGTTACCCTGAGGCTCTGCCTTGCTGCTGCCAGGCAGCTTGGAGTAAGCCAGGGAAGAAGCAGGTCTGAGACACCCCACAGGCTCCTGTTGATGCTGCGTTTGTTACACCCAGGAGACAAGCGTGGAGGCTCCCGCTGGCTTTGCTAATGGGCTGCTTGATGAACTTGGCCTTTTCAAATGAGCATTTAGAGCTGGTGCTCTGGAACAAGGGAAAAACAGCTCCAGCCAGGACTCTGGCAGTGAAGAGCTGTCTAAAAGCGATTTATGCCACCAAGAAAATGGTTGGAAAAGCTTTTCCATGGCATGGTTAACACAATTCCCCATCCTAAGCGGCCACAGAAGCGGAGTCCGGCTTTACGCCGGCCCCTCACTGCATGATCCACGGAATTGCGGCATCGGAAGCCCAGGTCAGTCCATGTGTGCTGGGGCTTTGCTTGGGAACAGATGGCTCTGGGGAGTGCTGACCTCAGCGCTTTGGCTGAGCACAGGCACCATCCCCTGTGTGTGCCCGCCCTTCCCGGGCACATCTTGTCATATCCTGTGCGTTCTCTCCAGGTCCATCCCCATCCCTGGGGATGGGATGTGAACAGGTTGGGTACCAAGGTCTGGGTCACTGGAGCGGGAAACCAGCCCCACTGTGCCTGGTACCATCCCTCCTGGCACAACATCACTCCTTCTCTGTAAGGACCCCAAGCACATCCCTGGCTCCAGGCCCACTGAAGGCTCATGGTTTCCAATCCCAGCCTTAGAGCTCCAACCTCTTGAGGCTTCCTGAAGTCTTGCCTACGGTCAGAGGGTTGTGCAGGGCTGGAGTTTTCCCCTCTGTTTGAATCACTTTGTAAAGTCACTACTTTTGGAGCTGCATGAACCCATTCCCCAGGCCAGGAGGGGAGCAGAGGTGAAGGAGATGTGAGCTCCCAGCAGCTGCTTCGAGGAGCTATTTAGGGATGCGACAGCGGCAAATGAAGATGTTGGAGGGTGAGGGCCGGTTACGCCCCAGAAAGAAGCCATTTCCTCCCTTCCTGGGAAATTTCCATTTCCAGCCCGCTGGCTTTGGCTGCTTGATCCCGCATCTCCGGGGCAGCCCTGCAGGCACACGCATCCCGGGAGGAGGAATTATCCCCGCAGGGATGAAAGCATCCCTGTTTATTTTAGCTCCCTTAATTACTGTGAGGGTGGGACAGGGTGGCAGCGGAGCGGAGCTGTGCCGGATCCACGCCGTGCGTGCATCATTCACAGCATTATCCCTGTGGCCTCTCTCCCAACTTTCTCCTTGCTCTGTTTTCAGCTTCGGTTGCTTTTGTGGCTGCTGGGGTCCAAGGCACCAGACAGCTCTGTGTGTATAACACCTGAATACCCTTATGGGATGGGGTAGGGAGGGGAGGTGGGGATGGTGCCTGAGGATGGCAGGTCCAGGGCTAAATCTCTGGTGTCAGAAGTATCACCTACCAGACTCACCCTGGCAGAGGGACCTGTGTGCTGTGTTATCCTGTCTGGTGTTGGATACTGTTAGTAGGATGCAGTGCCCATGGGAACAGCCTAAGCCCTGTCACCCTGCCCTTGGCTTTGTGCTGGCGGTGCACAGGCCTGGATCCCCTCCTTCCCGAAGTCTTGATTTAGGATGCACTCAGGTTAAAAAGCTTTGGCTGAGCTTCTCCTACAAAAAGGAGGGTGATGGTAGGGGCTTGCCCTGCAGAACTGGAGATGTTCAAGACACTGGTTGAAGCTGCCCTGGCTGTGGATGCACCTTGCGGGTGGATGCTTTGAATAGGGGCATGGGTGCAGGTTTATGCTGGGAGGTGATGGGCTCCCATTGACTCTGCAAGGCTGGGAGACCAGGATGGAGGGGCCTGGGGCAGGATGCACTGTTTAGGGCTTTACCCCAGCTTGGGATGTGGAATGACAATGTGGGGTTGCAATGGGATGCAAGGAACCTGCATGGATTGGACTCTTCCCTGCTGGAGATGGCTGCATACAAGGAGCTGTTGGAACGTGGTGCCTTTGCATTCATCAACCTGCTTTCAGAGCCTCCTGCAAGAAAAGATACCAAGGAATGGATGGAGAAGCTGAGATGAGCTCCCACTTGTTGATGCTGTTCCATGGGTTGAGGGACCCACTGGGATGCTGAGGGTCCCATGCCAGGGTACCACTCCAGAGATGTTAAGGAGGAGGATAAAGGAGGGAGAAGGCAGCTTCATGTCCATGTTATACCCACACAGCCCAGAAAGGTGGGCAAAGAGGGCAGAGCATCCCAGGAGAGAGTGGTACTGGGAGGCTGGGGAAGTCAGAGCTTTCCAGCCATGAGGAAAGGTCCATCTGTGCCTCTGGGGTTGTGAGCTTCATCCTGAGGTGCTGCTGGTGCTTCTGTTTCAACAGGGACCTTAGTAGCCATCAGGGCACTTCTTTGGAATGTGAAAAGGTCTTTTGTTATTGAAATGCACAGATGAGTTATCTTGATGGCTGCAGAACAGCTCCGAAGCTGTGGTGGCCCAAACCCAGCTGCAGGCCGAGGAATTGCTGCAGTTTTGCCCAGAGAAATGGGGGTTTTGCTTTGGAAGGACTTTGCCAGGGCTAAATGAGGCCTCTGAGCTGCCATGGGTGCACTAAGGGCACAGGAGCAGCACAGGGTTTCTGTGCCAGCCCCAAAGGACCAGTTCCCTGGAAAGCTGGTCCCTCAGGCCTGGTCAAACCTGACCATGAAGGGGTTAAACATTAAATCCAAGAGCCCCCCTTTTGTCGTCCTGGGTAGAGGACTTGAGGCAGGGACCTGTTGCTAACCCTTAAATCTTCTCTCCTTGGGCAAAAGAGAGGCAGCATCAGGCAGCACTGAGGGAAAGCAGGATGTGGCCAGCAGGGAGCCAAGAGAGGGGGTGCAAGGTCCCAAATCCAAGGTCCCTGCACAGCAGCAGGGATTTGGCTGAACTCTCCTGCAGGGGAGCTTTTAGAGGGATTCAAATGGAACCCAAAATGCATTTTTCCCCTTCCTTTGTTTTTTTATGGCCTCTCCTGAAGCCCCGAGGGTACCCACGGCCCCCAGGCAGAGGTGGCCAGGCTGCCTCAGGGACAGGGGATGTCCTGCATCAGGCAGCTCCTGCCTAACTGCAGGGAGCAGGTTTGGGAGCAGTTGGAAACCTTTCTGGAAACAACCTTTCCAGGCCCCAGCCGCTGCAGGGCTGCTGTTGCAGGTGGCTGCAGTGCCAGGCTGGGTGGCAGCCACTCGACACCCCTAAATAGCTTGGGTTTGGGTGTCTGTGTTCCCGAGCACCTGGGGAAGGCAGGAAAACAGCGCCTGAGCATGGGTGCTGCGGGCACCCAGCACTACAGAGGCCAGCAGATGCATTCAGCGGTGATGCCCAGTGTCTTGATGGCTCTGAGCCTGGGCACAAGGAGGTTTTGGAGCAGCTGCCCCTCTGGCAGGGCCTGAATTGGGCTTTAGCCCTTGCCAGGAGACATGGTCCTCCTGCCCACAGCCCGGCTGTTGCAGAGCATGGGCTGGTTTTGGGCTGGGCTGGGCACCCAGCTGGGGGCAAGGGGACCCCAGGAAGACCCTTACCTGCATCCCCCCCTGCCTATGCTGGATGTGCCCCCTCTCCCCCCCAGTCTGGCTTGCTCTAAACCAGTGCTGTGGGATCAGCTGATGCTTTAATACTGGCCCTGGCGACAGCTGGAGGATGCTGCTGCCTGCGTGGGCTTTGCTCTGTGTCACCCCCCTGCTCGCAGCTACCGATGGGGACCCTGGGGCTGCCCTACACTGAATGGGGGGCACCGGGGCTGGCCAGTCCCCGCCGGTTCAGTTAGCAAAGGGCTGGAATATACCGGGGGGGTGGGGTGTGAGTCCAACCGCAGCCGCTTGCGCTCCCCCAGCTCTTCGTTGGGCTGGGGGGGCTGTGCCGTTGTGCGGTGGGTTTCGAGCAGGAGGGCGAAGGAAGGGATGGGTTGATTGTCCCCCGCCCTCCGCAGCGCTGGGGGCCGGGGGAGGTGGGCAGGGAGGCTCTGCCCGTCCCCTTCTCGCTCCCCCGCCGTCCCCTCCCCGGGGCTGGCGGCCAGCCCC